>JAUCBJ010006924.1:0-34922 GCA_032718475.1 Nemertoderma westbladi | reverse complement strand
CAAATGTGACCCAAAAAATTTACAAATGTGACTCAAAAAAATGTACAAATGTGACTCAAAAAATGTACAAATGTGACTCAAAAAAATGTACAAATGTGATTCAAAAAAGTGTACAAATGTGACTCAAAAAAATGTACAAATTTGACTCAAAAAAAAGATAAAATGTGACTCAAAACAATGTAAAAGTGTGACTCAAAAAAATGTACAAATGTGACTCAAAAAAATGTACAATTGTGACTCAAAAAATGTACAAATGTGACTCAAAAAAAAAGGACAAATGTGACTCAAAAAAATGTACAAATGTGACTCAAATAAATGTACAAATGTGGCTCAGAAAACTTGAAGAACTTTACCATAATGTACAGCGACTACTAACGTACCAACAATACAAAATAAATTATACAACGCCATTCAGCAATGACAAGTGATTAGCCACGGGCGCCTGGTCTACAAGGTGGTATTAATAAAATCATGAAGCTATTGAAATTAACCGTTTCTTTTGTTTGTTGACTTTGATTTCGTGTTGTTTTTATTATATTTTCAATGAATAATAGGCAGTATCTTAATTAAACGATTGCATGCTAGCACGATAATCCGTTCTTTACCTTTCATAATCACACACAAATTTTTAAATTCGTCCGCAAAATTATAGTTGAGTTTTACTTATTTACCCTTTGATACCACCAAATGTGCATTGTGCAGTACTAGGACAGATATGAATATTAATGTAACATTAAAAACAGCTTTGTGGTAATCCTAAACTGATCAACGCAAAGTTGCACAATTCGCTAAACTCACAAATGAAGTAGTAAAATAATTATAATGTTTTCACACAAATCCGTACGTTACCTCTCATAGACAAGCTAGTGTTTCCTTAAAAGTGTTCAATTCCAAACCAAAACCTTGACAATAACAATAGAAGGCCTACTGTAGTATGTGAAATCTCAATCAAAACAAACAAAATTTGTGCGCATACTGTACTGTAAAAGCATTGGTAAACATTAAAATATTGCCGCATTAAAATTAAAAATTCTCAACGAATGTACATGTACCTCATTGTACTATGAGTTGAGTCTAATGCAATCCGTACTCAAAGCTTTGTTTACCCAGCTTGATTTTAAATGTTTAGCTTTCAATGAGTGAAAAAATTCGTTTGGTCTTTGAATTTTGTAAAATTTGTTTATAGGAAATAAAACGAAGGAATTAATTTTCAAAACAAATTTTGTCGAAAGGCGATTTAAACTGAGACACAAGACTACATTTTAATAACTGTTTGTTAATTAAATATTATATTTTACAAAGCACAGTGGTGGTTGGGGTAATACTGTAGTATACCTACTGTAGTCAATATAATAAAAGCCTACTTGATGTTCTATTCTTTTTTTGGTGTCCAAATGGTGATTGTCGGTTAAATTATCTTATAAAATATGTTTAAATGTCGCGTATATATTATCTTCAGCATTTAATTAATTTTAATTATTGATTTTTACATCATTAAGTTTTGGCTTTATAAGATAACAGGGAGAGGTGTGGTTTGAATTCAAACCTCTCCCAGGAATCTCCCAATATTCATGACAGAAGACACTGACTTTAATTAGTTATTGCAACGTAGGCCTAGATACAGTATACAGTGGTGATACATTACACTACTGTATGCAAGAGAGTAAATTTATCGGAATTAAAATATCTAAATAACAGATTGATAATCGTCTATTATAAATAGATAATTGTTTGTGAAAAATCACTATTTAATAATAATAATAATAATAAACAGTTATCTATTCTTTGTATCTATATGAATTGTGTAGAAATTATTGATCAGTTTCGCCAAGATACTGTACAGGTATAAATACCGAGACGCATGTCAACCAACACATTTTTACCGCCACTTTTATTTCCAATTTTTTCCAATTTCTTTTGTTGGAAAACACTTTTTGACAAACAAATATATATACAAACAAGGTTTATATAACCTGTTTCATTATAATAATAATATAATAATTATAATCCAGAGTGACCTACATCAGATATCTTAAGTAGGGCCTACTGTACATGTGTCCAGTCAATCTAGATAAAAAACCAAAAACCAGGACCCCCTTGGAAATAAGCTGCAAAGCTTTAGAGGTAAACCTATATTATGTTGGACAATACCAATATACCTATACATTGTTTGCTGTATTTGTTATTATTTGACGTTAAGTATTAATATATCTATCTATCACTATATTATATTCCGGTACCTACAGTATTGCAAATATATAATTGTCTTATTAAAAGGTGATGCATAGCATATAACATATATGATGTTAAAGTACACAGAAACTCATCTGAATTTAGTTGAGGAAAATTATAGCATTGGCTAATACTTAAAATACCATTGTATTCAATATAATAGCAATAGAATGTACAGTAGTAGGCCTATACTGTAGTAGCAATAGACGTCCATTGTTATAATATTGAATATATTGAGATTTTAAGTACAGTATTAACCAATGCTGTATGTAATTTTACTCATCTCTGTAAGCAGATCCTATTTTGTCACTGTCGGGATCGAAACCTGCTTTAATGACTTATCCTTGCTATCATATCTACCGGCAATGCCCGTACCTCAGTGTTACATATATCGCTCGAACCACCAGTCCTCGCTCGATCAGGGGGTCCTGCTGAGGTGAAGTCCCAGTCGAGGGTTTGATTATGAGAAATGGGATGGATACGGTGCAGAGTAAGAACTGCGTTGATATTACTACGGCTTCATCACAAATGTGTTTCACTACACCCATATTTCTATAGGCCTATTCTTGAACAACTTCAATATTGTACTGTATCACCCACTTGGGTGATACAAGCTGGTCTGCAGTACCAGATCATTAGCTATACTGCTGAAATACTTGTTGTAGCCATTGCACACGTCAAAAAGGTCATGGCAAATTTCTCCATCGATTGGGTGGGCCTGTACATGACGGTACAAGATGACCACCTGCCTGCCTTTTAGTTGGTTGTTCAATTTGTTTGAGAGATTTCCATAGTTTCTAGGTATCGTGTCCAAATGCTATTATTTTTGACTTTATGAAAGAAAATGGACCAATATCTTTCTCCTGATGGCAATAGTTGCTGTGTTTCGACAGTGCTTATAGCTTATTTCGTTTTCACATGAAGGGCATTGATGGAGTTTCTGTGAGGCTTTATTGCACTCAACAATGTGGCTAATGACTACAGCATCAACCAACGGTTTCCTTTTTGCTTTGATCCCGGGTTCTTGAACAGGTGCCAGTTTGTCCAGTATTGTTGTTATGCTTCCAACAAGGGTGGCCATACTATCATTTACATTTATTTGTTTATCAATACCATTAAAGAGTGTGCTAGCAGGAATTGAGAGCAGTTATTAGGGATTGCCAGAGGGGAAGAATAGATTAGCCAATGGTTGGGCAGCTTACCATCCGATTAATGCGCATTCATTGGTCAGGCCAAACAGTAGGTAGCAATATTCCATGTGTTAGTAATATAACCGTTGTCTTTAATATCTGTCGTTTAGTTGGTTTATACCGAGTGTGGAACCAAGACGGTTTAGACCGTCGTCATTATTAACCGTGCTATTATTGTATACTGATTGTGCTATATTGTATTCTGACATTACAAACAACTGCAAGTATATAAAACTCAGTTATTCTTTCGGCCTCCGGCCTTTCAGAAACCACAAGCCCTTCAGCAGCCAGTGGACGCGGCGACGCGTACATTCCAAACACACACACACACACCGGTTGGGATTCCCTCGCCAACTCGGGGATCCCGTCACATATCAAATTTTCTGGTGACAATGATATTAAAGAACAACACAACAACAAAAACGAAAACGGTTTAAACTAATATTAGATAGACAGTATGATACATAGTGATGGACAAGTGACGGAAAATGATTTAATAATTAGCCAAAGAAGCATAGGATAACATGGATATCAATCAAAAGAAAAGTTCGATATAATATTCAATAAATTTTGTAGAACAACAAACAGCCTCGAACTGTTGTAACTTCAATAAACATAAAAATAGTTGTAGGCTCTAAATCTGAAGCGGCCAATAGAATATCATAAGAAGCTTTCATGACTACTACTACTAGGATCGGCATGCTGCAGTGCAGCTGCATTATATATATATATATATATTACATATATATTATGAATGCTGTGCCGGCTTGTCGACAAAATTGCGCCGCCACAACTCCCTATGAACCATGACATTTGGTAGATCATCCGCATCCTCAAGGCCAGTGCCCTTTAAGATGCGTCTCAAGAAAGTCATGGGCTGTCCACCATGCTTATTAAAATCCATGAGGCTGCCAAAGCACCTGAAGGTTCTCACCTGACTTACGAATCCATGATCCCAGGTAACAGAAGTCGTCCACATTACACTCGAGACCTCATTACTCCCAGCGATCCTGTGGCACCCCCCCCCCCCCCCCCCCCCCAAAAAAAAGCTGTTACCAGCGCACCTTGAACCCATTGTAGGCTCAGTGCAGCGAACCCCTTGGACAGTCGTATTCATGTCTTTCTACCCTCTGTGTGTCCGCTTGCCCCTTGCAACCCCTTGCAGGATTGATTCTCAGTCAAGTCAAGCGGTTTGGTTTGGGGTCTGTTAGTCCTTCACGGCGACTTGTTTCAGCATACTGTCATTGAAAAAATGCATCAATATCTTGACGATAAATATTATTCTTGTGTCATTTACATCGATCTAAAAAAAGCCTTTGATACTATTAACCACGACATTCTTCTCCAGAAACTCTCATGCTATGGTATTCGCGGCCTTCCGCTTCAATTATTTTCCAGCTATCTTTCTGCTCACTCCCAATGTGTCACTATCGGTAATAATACATCATCATAACTCCCTCCCAATACCGGAGTCGCTCAAGGCGCCACCTAAGTCCCCCCTCATATTCCTCCTTTACATAAACGACCTCCCAAACGCAACCCGGCTTTTCACCACACTCTGCCGATGACACTACTTTATACGCAACAGATTCAAAATTAGCCCCTCTGACCAATTTGTTAACTCAGAACTGAATACTCTCTCGGATTGGCTGTCGGATAACAAATTAAATTTAACAAAAACTGAATTTACCATCAGAAAATTTAATCCATCAGAAAATATTATACAAATGAACAACTCACCTACAGTATCTCGTTTAAAAACTCAACAAAATTTTTAGGTTCACAGTAGATAATAAATTATCCTGGAAATCCCATATAAATTCCATCATGAAGAAAATTTCAAGATACTTACTTGATACTTACTATACAAACTACGTTACATTTTTCCTCTGAACATTCTCCGACAACTTTACTTCTCCCTAATTAACCCCTATTTATTATATGGTATTTTAATTTGGGGCAAATCTAATTATTCTACACTCAAACCATTACGAACTAAAATTAACAAAATAATGCGCTGTATCACTTTTCTCACTACCGATCACCGTCCAACACTCTATAAATCTTTACCCATCTTTACCTCTTGAACACCTATTCAAACACCAAACTGCCTTACTTATGTACAGTATGTACAGTTATGTACTGTATGATGTTAATACTGTAATAACACAATTCCCTCCACTTCTCCCATTGGTCAACTATTAAAAAAAAAATTTCATGGATACTCAACCCGCTTGGCTACCTCTTACGGCTACACGGTCCATTTAGTTAGGTTAAACTCATCCCAATGCTCTATTTCTTACCAAGGCCCAACCATCTGGAACGCGGTACCCACTGAAGTCAAGATAAAAAAAAACTAGAAACACATTTTCTACGGCATTCAAACAACACCTTATCAATTCCCTCTAGCTTCTTTCTTATCTTCCAAAATCCAACATATGTTACTTTAAACATTTTAAATTTATTACTGCTAAACTTTTATATTTATAATATTATAGGGGTCGATCCACCCTGATACCCATTTCATTGTAACAAACTGTAGTTTCTTGTTTACCGTCAATATAAAATTGGTCTAAACTTGAGTAACAATTCCCACAACTTATGCATTGTCCAGGCTTAACAAGGGGTGCGGGTGCTAGGGGAGGGAGGGTGGTAGACAGAGAGGGGGGGGGGGGGGGGGGGGGGGGTGGTCGGTATAGAAACGGAGGAATAGAAAAGCCTGCAGCAATAGAGGAAAATCAGCCTCTCACACTTCTCTTGATACTCCCCAAATATTTACACGAATATCGCATTACTTTATTAGTACATAGAACCACACTCATGTCTGCCAGTCCATGTTACTGTGTTTGTCTTACTGTAGTAGTAGTCTCAAATTTCCCGCCTTGTAACGTCAGTTTGCGGTGGCTTAATTAACTCTTAATAATTTTATTATTAAGATTCTTTGTTTTATAATAATTAATACCTTATTTATATTATTAAAAAAAACAAATAAGCAATAATCATATATATTATTACATTATCAGTACTTTAATAGGAACACAGGGTATCCATTATCGATTCTGTACACCAAATATGCATCCTAAACATCATAAAGCTACTGTAATACAGTAGGTTATTAACATTATTGTTACTGTTACTATTAAGCCTTTCATATTTTATCGAGCGCCTACACAGGCAGATTAGAGGGTAAATCTTTTCGACCTACGCGTAGTTCGCAACATTGGGTCATATATCACCAGTTTCAGAGTTTTAACATTAACTACGCGTAGGTGCTACGCGTAGGTCCTACGCGACCTACGCGTAGGTGCTACGTATAACTACGCGTAGATCCTACCCATACAGCCATAACTATGCCTATACGTCGTTTATCATTAGTAGGCCTACGTATTCCAAGCGGTTCAGTACTAAAATAAGACCATACGGTAGGTTCAATAAACAACCCACAACCATCAAATGCTTTCAACAGTAATGCATCCTATACTTATATATAGAGGAATACGCTAAGACTACATATTCTTCACTTCATGCGTTGCGGATGCTAAAATGTGTTACCGGTAATAATGTTTAGAGTTAAAAAATAGTTTACAATGGAAATAGGCCGATGGTTCTTATCGATTCTGTATGCTTTTAATATGTTAACCCCTTGACAAGGGAAGGGGGAGACTAAATTGTCTACCAGATTGGTTGCACTTGTTATTTGACCAAACAATTGAATTTTATGCAGTATTTATCAGCTTTCGCTTAACCACTTCACTGGTAGATTGGTAGCTTACTACTGTAGAATATTTCAATAATCCAATGAAAACAAAGATACTTGAATCATGAGACGTGAATTTTAAGTCTACTTTTTATTCATCCTGTGTTTGTATGTGAAAGAGCCGAATATTATTTATTACCAGTGCTGTATGTAGAGATATGGGTTTCCGATTCTGTTATCCCTTGTCTGATAATCAGATACCTGACATATACCGATACTTGCCTAACAACTCAACCCTACCGGACCTGAAATGAAAAATCATTGTTATCAGGACTGCTACGCGTAGCATCTACGCGTAGCTACGCGTAGCATCTAAGCGTAGTTTCAAAATACCTACGCGTAGTTCCAAAATAACTACGCGTAGTTTTAAAACACCTACGAGTAGTTGTTAAAAAGGCAGTAAGTCTGGCCCTACCGGTAAATGACAGGAATGGAAGTTACAAACTACGCGTAGCTACGCGTAGGCCTACGCGTAGGTCGAAAAGATTTACCCAGATTAGAGACAGAATGTCGTATATGCTATGGTACAGCACCACAGTACGGTTGTAAGGTACAGTAGGCCTACTACAGCACGGTTGTAGGCTTATGTCTACTTTATGCCTAGCCTTGTTAAAGCTGTTTAAGGCCATACAGTATTTCGGTATTTGACTATGTTCTATTTTCACGTCACAGAGTTAGAGTTATCTTACTGTATACATAATTATAAGTTAGATATAATTGGTAGGCCAAATCCTTTTCGACTTATAGGAATATATATCACATAAAAAGAGACGGGAGAACCTTTACATATTTCTTAGTGACAACTACATGTATCTTATTCCAATGAAGATGCATTGGCTGTCGTCAAGGCTACATCCACGCATTCAACTTCAGTAACTACACAAGCAAATAATTTACATTCAAATGACATGTGTTTGTGTGCTGTTCTTAGTTATTATAATAATGGTGAAATGTCAAGTTTATTTTCTTGGATATGTGAAGCAACATCTTACTTACATACACCAGAAACTATGACCATTAAACATTTACACCACGTTTAGGCTAATAAGAACACAGAATGGTACTATGCAACTCCAGATGAAATTCCGAATGTTAACTTAGATCAAACTCTATCAATTGTGCGATCAATTGTGACTGGGACATGACCGAGAAATTAGGTCCCTAAAATTAATTTGAAAGAATGCATCCGAAATTCAGAACTGTCTAAGATTTTTCAATAAAATTGTTTTTTGAAATAGTTTACACGGCTTCTGTACGACCATAAAGCCAACATTTTTGGGTCGTATTTCTCGTTTATTTGGCCTCCAGTAAAACCAAAATGCCAAACTCTACCCCCCTTCATCACGTTGGCGGCGTGGCAAAGCATAAAACAGAGGTCGCTTTACTCAATTAAAATAAGGCTGCAGGAAATCCAATCTTACAATTCGGTATTGAAACTGAACAATTTCAATCGTTCAGGTCAAAGGTCACTCAATTGAGTGACCTTTTTTCACTACAATTTTTGGAATTAGCCAAAATATAACTGCGGCAAGCATCCTAAATATTTGGAAATATATTGAAATATCGTCTTCTACCCCCACTAACTCAGTAATTGCAGTTCAAATGAGCCTAAATGACCCCTCTATGACAAAGAGAAGTTCTCGAACTTATATAATACATTTCCCATTGAAATGCATTAATATATTATAACCAATATTTTTCGTTTGGAGCACCGATCACTAAATTTTTTTCCTGCTGGTGAAAATAAAACTAATTTTATTATTTTTGCGTTTTGTAGTGTACTAATACGATAATCAATCGATTTAAGGGGTAGCAAGCTGAAACACTGAGATGGTCACACAAAAATGGGCTGTACCTCCCACCTCTAGTCAAGGTCTACCCGGCACTACTAGCATGTGTCCCAAATTTAAGTATTTATAAATTTTTTGTTCTAGAACACATTTCATTTTTTGTTCTAGAACATATTTTTTATTTTTTTATACTAACTAGTTTTTTCAACCTTTTTTATAAATGTTATATAACAGCTCTTAACGATGAATTTTGATAAATATTTTTGTTCTAGAACACATTTTTTGTTCTAGAACACATTTTTATGTTCTAGAGCACATTTTTTTGTTCTGGAACATTTCTTAAAAAAAAATTAAATAGTACAGAAATCATCATACAACCCTTATACACAATTAATAAAAATTTGGGACACATATGCTAGTAGTCCCGGTCTACCCGACGTCATGATGATATTTATATAAATAAAATAACAATTTTATACAGAAATCAAGTAGAAAACAAAAAATAGGCCTACACAGCAGTACCTAATGCATTGTTACAATATTCACTTTTCGAAATTCGACCTTCTAATGAGTCTTTGGGCGCATTTTTTTGGTTTTCTAAGCAAAACTGAGATTTTCTACATTTTTTATAACCGTTTAGAAACTTTTCACAATGAACATTTTGGAAAAAAAAACGCTGACTACCCCAAATTTTTCTACAAATCTTAATGAGATTGCATGAAATTTGATACAGAGATAGTTTCACCTCCCACCTTCTCCGTGGGTGAGCCAGAA
The DNA here is from genome assembly GCA_032718475.1 of Nemertoderma westbladi. Lineage (NCBI taxonomy): Eukaryota > Metazoa > Xenacoelomorpha > Nemertodermatida > Nemertodermatidae > Nemertoderma > Nemertoderma westbladi. Next base: position 25,179 of record JAUCBJ010006924.1, on the reverse strand, counting down.
TTTTTATTTATTTTTATATATATATTTTTTTAAATCTATTTAATAAATTCACCATGTTATGGAACATTTTGTCTATGTGTGAATACCCATATACTAGTTTTATTATAATGGTTGAACAAAAACTGTGAGATATAGGATGAAGAATAACTGCAGTATAAATATAATTATTAATGTAATATAATTATTTAAAATATGTACATTTATATATATAAACCAACTATCAAATCGAAAGTTGTAACAAGTTCCACTCGACTACATCAATGTCGTTGTTTAAACATCGTAAAAGTGAGTCGACAACACTGCGATCTGACAGTCCGGTTGAACTAGTAGATAACAAACTATCCTTTTGCTTTACATAAATATTCAACTTATTCTCTAATACATATATCAAAATATCAACAACTTCACGCTTTTCAGATAAATTATCATAGTTTACTATTTCTTTCGCTATTGCTTTGCTAAATGAAATGTTTAAAGGGGGAAATGCAGTCCTAAGGAAACGCAATACTGACGTTATTAACTTTAACAAACACCAAGAAATGGAAATTGAAATATCTTTCGAGATAAACAACCCTTCATGTAAACGCGATTGACTTATAAGATAACTGAAACCTGGTTTAGTAGCCGATTCCCCGTTTATATATCGCGACATTTCAGTAGAAATGGAACCTTTAAATGTCGATAAAATCAAATTAACAACTTCATCAACATCGAAACTAACAACATCTTTATCGTAGAATTCTTGGCGAATAAATCCGTATTCTAGAAACAAAGTCCAGTTACTATGGTCCCCGTATTTAATATAAACTTGGCTTCCTTTACTAACCGGAGATATTGCCTTTAGTTGGAATGTTTCAGTATTATAAGTAGGTTCCACTGAAGGGATATCTTTGTGATTAAACATATCAAAAAATGGGATAAGGGCGTTAACATTGTCTGACGTGGTTCCTACACCAGAGGCAATGCTTACGCATCGAGTATTAACGGCACTGAACGCCCACACAATCACCTTGTCGTCGAACCTGGCGGGGCCAATAAACATTAGACTACCTCTACCTCCCGCTAAATATCGTTTACATTTCCTCTTAAAGTTCAATAAATTATTTATATGACATTCAGCAATTTTCCTGCAATTATTAGGTAAATAGTTGAGTATAGAGGTGTTATTAGTCCAGTAACCGGGCGTAGAGAAGGTTTTTGGTAAAGAATCAATGTAAGGTTTGTATTCTGATTCCTCTGTATTACATTTAAGTAAAATTAGATATAGCGCTAATAACTCAAGAGAGTTAAACTCATTAAGAGTGGGTATATATGGGGCGAGGCGGGATCTGGCTGTATTCGGGGTGATTATGCGATTGCGAGGGACGGAGAGTACGATTTCTCCGGCTGATATCTTCCGAGTGGCCATTAAACCTCGACCGGTATCGACAAACTCCGCCACGGTTAGCGGACACGCGGTAATCAGCACTCGGTCGCCGTCGAATAACCACCGGAATAAACGTTCGTTAGTTGCCCAGCAACATCTTGTGGACAAATGTTTCCTATTTCGTTTACGTTTGGTTCTGGATTTCTTCATGACCAGAACAGTTATAAGTATAATAACTACTAGGATAGGATCGGCATGCTGCATTGCAGCTGCATTTTTAAGAATGCTGTGCCTGGTGCCGGCTGTATAAGTATAATAATATATAATAAGTATAATAACAGTATAGGCCTAACAACAGTATACCGGTTACGAGTTCATCCAAACTCCAATCCTACACACAGATGTCAGTATGTACCGGTACTATACCATGTATACCTGTATATACATGTAGACAGGTGGTAGCGGTAGGCCTAAATGATAAACAACCAAATTCCAATTTCGGGTATAACTTTTGCTTAGAGGTATAGCCTACATAGAGGCTACATGTAGGTATGTGTAGCCTACATGTAGATGCACGTGTAGGGTGAATGTAGGTAGGTGTAGGTAGGTCTTTAAAAACAACAATGATGAATGAATAGGCCTACACGGGGTACCCGGACCCGAACTTCCTCGATGAGATGCGAATGCGGCGATCGGGGGTGGTACCCGGAACAACCACGAAGAGATGCGCATATGGCGGGCGGTGGTACCCGAAACAACCAGGAGGAGATGCGAATACGTCGAATGGGGGTCCCCTGAATACCCACGAGACAGAGCCTATCAATACTACAGTACTGACAAAGGAAAAAACGACTGAACGATATACCGATACATACTGCTGTACTGTAGATCTTATGATCCTGCGGGTTCAGGCATGGAGGCTAATGACTTTGTATGGGCCGAACGGCCCGAACCTGATGTTTCCAGTCAAGGAGGAATCGACTAACGGTTAGGGTTAGAGCTCGTCGTCGGTGTCCATGAGGGTCTGAGGATGAGTGGGTAATTCAACAAAACGCTAACAATGATACCGGACTGACTGATTGAACCAGAGTGGCGATGGTAGTCGCTGATGTATATATATTATATATCATGTATTGATTGTTAGTAGATATTTTTTTATAGTATTTGTTTATTAAATTGTCTTCAATGTCTATATTGATAATATTGTGTGCTGTGCTGATTTTACATTTATTTTCTTTTATCTTTATTTTTCATTTTATAAATCTTGCTGTGGCCGTTTTAATCTACTAAACTGCCGTATCAATTTCATAATATTTTAATGGATATGCAATTTAACTTCTTCTTTCTATTAACTTTCAATGCAATCAAATATAACTGTAAAGCTATTGACTTTCGTGTTATTGTTTTGCTGTTACTTCGAGATGGGATTTGAATCCCATCGGATTACTGATTAATTCCCATCATCGAGATGGAATACTTTATAATGAAACAGTGTGGTGGTCCGCGGGATAGTGGGAAGGGATGGGACTGTTGCTGGTTGGTGGAATGTGACTGCCTGAAAAATTAAAACAAACAAAACTTCCAGACTTCTATATTTTTACTTTCAAAACAAAACGTCCAAAACATTTCAATGCTGAAGTACTGTTCAAGTCCCATGGATGTATGGTTGATAAACAGATAAAGAGAGGCAGAGGGGGGTCAGGGTTTCTGGTAGACTATAGTCCCCGCGATGATGGCTGTTCTTGTTTAGGTTACTCTTACTCAATAAACATATAAATCAGAACGAGTTAATCTAATGGAACGATGCCTTTCGTGGCGTTAGCATATTCAAATTTATTAGGGCATAATATTTATGACGAGTAAGGGACTTTAGTATAATCAGAACGCGATGTTTGATATTTATACAGTACTGCAGTATGCAGTAAAACCAAGGACTGCTATACTACAGGACTGGCACACTGAATATCCAGACCCCGCTAGCGGGGTCCATTAGTTGCAGAATTCCAGTACTGCTGTCTGGCTGTACAACTGTGTAATCAACCCAATTACTTATCAGCTTATGTACTTTTTTAATCAGTGGATTTATATTTATGTATTTAATATTTATTATTTAGCAATGTTTAAAAAGGTTTAACATAACTACAGGCTGACAGGCTGCAGCTTAGTACCGGTAGCTACGGTAGTTTTAACACACATAACAGTAATATCAGATTATTCGGGTTATAAACTGGAATGGGGAAACACTGTTGTGTGTATGGATGCGATGGCAACTACGAGGGAAGAACTGTACGAACTGTCAAGCTCCCATTCGGCGTGGAACGTCAGCAATGGATTGCTGCTCTTCCAAAGCGGTCTGCTCCTGATGGATCGCCCATAAAGTATAGCGCCGATGCTGTTATTTGTATACGACATTGGCCAGGATTCCCGCAGGATATCCCTCATCGGAAGGTTCCCGGAGGAGCGTTGCGGCCGACTATCCCGCCATTCTTCTTTCCTGGGGTTCCAGCATCCTGTGTTCCTCCGCCACCAGGGAAGTTACGAGCGGAGCCACCGATCGAAGAGCGACAGGTTCAATCGCTAAACCGCCGGGATGTAATTGGCGGGTTCGATATCTTCCGTGGCGATGTCGAAACGTGGATTCGCAACGATGTTCGTGTTGAATCCGTCGATATATTTGTTAAGCTAACTGCTGATTTCATTATGCTGTATGTTTTTGTCAGCGATTCCTACGCTGGCAAAATATGTATTGAAACGAGGAAGCTTCTCTGCAGTGATATCTATGTTACTGCGTTTAATCCTACTAACAAACGTATATCGCTCAACTATTGCCTCGCTCCTAACGCGCAGCTCATTCGCTGGTCCCAGCTGTTGGAGGTTATTGTCGCAGTTAAACGAAGCGTGGTAGGAACGACCGAGAACTTGCTGCTGAAAGCCCGAGAGTTGATTGATGACGCTATCGCCTCCAGCTCTGATTATAAATACAAAACCCAGCTGGAGTTTATATCCCATCAGTTGCAGCTGCATTGTAGCGGTTCGAAGTGTTACTCACAGTCGGATTATCTACTGGCTGTTCAGGGCTACCCGCGTCTGCCATATAGTATACTGCGGCAGATTGCTATTCTTCCATGCGAAAGGAAGATAAGATCGCTAAAACAGGGAGTCACCAGTGATTTGCTCATAGAAACGGCTATTCGTAAAGCAAAGAACATCTTACCAGCTGGTACGCCTGCTGCCGAATCCCCAAAGGCGATTCTTATAACGGACGAAGTAAAGGTGGTTCCCAAACTATTGTATCAAGGACATGGAGTGTTTGGCTACGCTAAGGATGACCCATCGGAGTTGGCCAACTCAGTCCTCTGCTCGATGGTTAAGATTTTATACGGGGGACCTTCAGTGATGGTGCAGATGATTCCAGTTCATTCCATGACAGCCCTATTTGCCCATACGTGTATCAAGGAAGCAATTACCTCTTTCCACAAACATGGCGGTGATATTGTTGCTTTGGTTAATGACAACCTCCGGGCCAACAATTGTTCGAACGATCTATTTCGTGACGAAATAGAGGATAAGGACAGACTAGAGCTATGGAAAGTACGTCATCCTTTGGATTCAACTCGACAACTATTCTTGATTCCTGATCCCGTCCATGTGTTAAAGTGTATCCGCAACAATTGGATAACTGAGAAGAATCGGGAGCTCAAATTTGGTTCCGCTATCGGTAAATGGAGTGATATAGTGGACTTGTACGAGGAAGACAAGTCCAGAGTCTTACGTCTTACGTCACTAACAAAGGCAGCTATCAACCCATCCAACTTACAGAAGCAGAATGTCAACCATGTGCTTTGCGTTTTTAACGACCGTGTTGTAGCTGCGTTGTTTCTTTCGAGTAGATCTGGTACTGCGGAAGTGTTAGAACAGGTATGTAAATGCGGATGGGCCTAGGCACCTTAGTAAAATATTAATATTATTTAATATTTTTTTCAATGATAAATGCGCCCCTATGCGGGGCAAAATGGCATTATGCCTTTATTAATAGTTTACTTATTTAATTTATATTATATATTTAATTTATTTAATTATTCCTATTTAATATTAATATATTATATTTTATATTATCGATTTATTTATATTTTATCGGGCATATTCAAGTTCGTAATTCTATAAATAATGTACTGTACAATGTAAATAATATATCGTGTTTTGTTTACTGCTGTTACAGGTGTTGACATGGTGGAAACTGATGAACGTAAAGTCGATTGGGGAAGCGATCCGATTTAAAGATCATCATCGACAGGCCATAACATCATCCGACTGTGCTGCCATCGAGTCGCTGAAGGGCTTAGTGGAGGAATTTCGCTCGTTCCCTCACGGTATTGGTGTCCGTCGCATACGGAGTCTTATGACAGATACCCACAGGGCGCTGTGCCAGTCGACGGCCGGTATGATAGACCTTTCTCGCTACCTTTTAAGCAGCGGGTTCACTTACTTTCTTACTGGAACAGTTTCCCAAGATCGCTTGGAGGGTGAGTTCGGATGTCTGCGTGGTATGACCGGTTCTAACCAGTCAATTACTGTAAAGGATATTGAATCTGGGATGCGTCTACGTAGCCTTCTAGCATTCGTAAAGATGGGTGAAATGCCAGATGTGTTGACGGCCATTAAACACCCTATTGAATGTACAGGTTGCGTAACCCCATTTACCGAAGAATCCCTTGTCCTTATAGATCGTTTGGGTGAACTTGAGGCTACTGTTGGTGAGCGGCATGCTGCTGCCTATGTAGCTGGTTATATCATTCGTGTAATTCCAGAGATAGAAGTATCCGGTAACACCATCCAGGCCGATAATGCATTTATCCAGACGCTATCTAGGGGTGGATTACAGCTGCCATCACATGAGTTGGTTTGGTGGGTAATGGCGTCAGCGACATGGGTAGATTCGGTACCTGATGGAACCATACTGTGCTACCGTCAATTAGCCCAGGTGGTCAAAACCATCGCTGTACAGTACGATATAATACCAGCGCCCCCCGCAGCTGCATGTACCACCCTTGCGAACACACTGTTAAACGGAATGCAGAAACGCTCCAGCATGATGTGCTCTGAAAAGCGATCTTCCGAAGGTCACGGAACCAACAGGAAATTTCTCCGCATTGCCGGTCTGGATAAAGGACATTAATCTTCTGTAGTGAAGATTGACTATTCGACTATCTATTAATTTAATTGTAATTAATTTTGATAATTCAATATGCCTACAGACACATGTCACATACTGTAATACAACTCAACCCTAATGCCCCTTTTAAGGGCCAATTGCTGTTGTTATTTTGAATCGAGTAGCTACCTACACTGCCGTCAATTTATACATATAAAAACCATTGCAGATTGAAATAGCAGCTGCTGGAAATAAATAGATTTTCTAATCGTTATTTAATATTCATTTTGCGTGTTAAAATTTATAATCTAAAATTGCAGATCATAAGAATGTCAACATTATTAAATCTGTACGGTAAAGCTTCAACCACTACGTGGCTCGCCCCACTAAGATGTTTAATTAATGTATTGGGCTGGGCTGGTGGCGAGAGTAGTGGGCGGTGCCGGTGGTGTCTGAATTTATTATGCATAGTGCATGAGCACGATTACTACCATACAATATTATGGTATATGGACTATCACTGGCTTAGCAATAATTATATCAGCCTCAAACGTTAAAGCAGGCAGCGAGGCAGGTTTGAGGTGCTAGGTTCGTCATAAACACATAAGAAGAATAAATAACAATTTATCTGTGAGAGAAAATTGAAAATTTAACAAATTTGCATCTATTTCGGAGCCATATTAGAAGGGAACTAATGGACCCCGCTAGCGGGGTCTGGATATTCAGTGTGCCAGTCCTGTAGTATAGCAGTCCTTGAGTAAAACCTGTTGTCTGACAGCAGACAGGTCTGCAGGTTGATGTACCGTATTGTACCGTGGAGATCAGAGATTATTGCCATACATCCTGATTGACGACCGTGTATCACGTTACTGCAAGTTGACACATAAATTACATTAATATCTATGGGACTACACCTACCTACATTCACCCTACACGTGCATCTACATGTAGGCTACACATACCTACATGAAGCCTCTATGTAGGCTATACCTCTACGCAAAAGATATACCCTCCAATTTCTGTTCAATTTCTCAGTACTTAGGCCTATAGCAGTATAGGCTACCGTTACAGCCTAGCAGCAGAGAAGCCCAAACTAGAAAATATTTGTCCATCGGTGAGATTCATACACCTTGGATTCATCCTTGTATGCAATCACTCCAGATAATAGGTAACAGCTTCAAGACAGATTCTAGGTAGACGCAATCAAAATTCATCCCTCTCCACGGGAAAATTGACATAACAAAAATTGAACAGGTCTGATGGTTTCTCCCAAAAATAAGACTTGTAACCTCAACCTGTTCCATTCTTCTACGACTTTGTTTATTATATAGGTTAGAATTAGGGTTTAAAAAAACACGATTTTCAAAAACCAATTTGTTTAAAAGTTTTTTTTTTTTTTTTTTATGTATTTTATTGTTTTTAATGTTTTTTTTAAGCTGTTGCTTCAATATCAGTACACCCATATCTGGTATTTTTAAGGCCTACATTAGACCTATTAAATAAATGAATTGGAGTTGATATACTGTATATATATATAACCCAGTGGTCACAAGTCTAGGACCCAGTGGTCACAAGTAACAGATAGACCATATCCTGTTTCGTAGGAAATACAGGAGCTCTATACAAGACTGTAATGCATTTACACTACGACCCTTCTCCAGTGATCACCCCTTATTGTGGCCAAAGTAAGACTTAGTCTGCGTGCTAGCAGAACAACGAAATCTGCCTTGCCGAGGCATGACTGGTCCTCTCTGTTGCAACAGCCAAGTGTGAGATCCAGCTTCACACTACAGCTGAGCAACAGGTATGAGGCTCTTGCCTCTGAGGCGGCAGATCACTGTGAGGTCTATACTGCCTTCACAGAGGCAGTTAAGTTAGCATCAGCTGCAGAAACAGTTCCTGTATACCCTCGAAACAGGAAACGGGCCCCCTGGACTGACAACAAAATTCAGAAGTGCCGAAATGACCTCTACAAGGCGCAGAAAGATTCCCGACTCAAACAGACTACAGCGGCCAAGAATGCAGTTAAGGCTGCATCTAGGTCCCTGTCCCTGAACAGGCAGTACTCTGTTAATTTACAGGAGCTAATAAACCAACAGGTTGATGCCATCAATGATGCTGACGACAGCAGGCAATCATCCCAGGCATGGAGATCGATCAACTTGCTTGCTGGTCGAAAAAGCCAACCAACCACCAAGGTTAAGGCTGAATCACCAGCCGATTGCCTCAATGGTTGGAAGGCCCACTTTGAAAAGCTCCTCAATAATGACCGGGTATTGCCTGATAACTTTATAGAAGTAAAAGTGTCTGAGTCTGTACTCCCAGATATTCCCATTGGTGATATCTCCTTTGCAGAAGTGAAGGTTGCTGCAAAGAGCATTAAGACCAATCGTTCCGGTGGAATAGATGGTGTTCCCCCTGAGGTCTTTAAAATACCTGAGTGTTTTACGCTCATCAATCCCATCATAGTAGACATGTACCGAACAACAAGAGTTCCACAAGAAATGAAAACAAATAAGTTGGTGCCAGTTCCCAAGAAGGGCAACCTAACACTCTATGGTTCTTTTCGGGGAATCTCATTGATCTCGATTGCAGCAAAGCTATACATTATAATTCTATTAAATCGCCTCAGGGATCCCATTGAGAGACTGCTCCGTGGAAATCAGAATGGGTTCCGTAAAGGTCGTGGGACCATGGAGCCCATTTTGGCACTTAGAAGGATAATTGAAGAGTTATCAAAAAAGAAAGACAGGCATCTGGCTGTTATCTTTGTTGACCTCTTCAAGGCCTTTGATTCAGTCTCTCGCTCACGTATGTTCAGCATACTTTCATTATATGGGATTCCTGATGAAATTATTGCAGCAATCAGATCAATATACGATGGTTCGACAACATTTGTGTCTACTGTTGACGGTGACACAGAACCATTTGAACTGTTATGGGGCGTCCTCCAGGGAGACACACTTGCACCATTCTTGTTCATAATTGTTGTTGACTATGTTCTACGCATGTCCTTAGATCATCATAATGATGGGGTGATGATAACTCCACCTACTGGCTCCAGAAGTCGAGGAAATCCTGCCAAGTACCTAACTGATCTAGACTTTGCTGATGACTTAGGAGTACTCTCAGAATCACTAGAGGGAGCCCAACGGCTCCTCAGCTCATTAGAACATGCTGCTTCTAATGTTGGTCTTTTTATTAACTCCAGAAAGACCAACATTTTGACTGTTAACTTTGAAAGTCCTCAGCAAGTCTCTGATCGGATGAGCATAAGCTCAAAAGATGGTATGCTTGAGCATGTGGATGACTTCTGTTACCTGGGATCATGGATCCGGAAGTCAGGTGAGGACCTTCGAATACGTAAGGGAAAGGCATGGGCAGCCTTGAATAGGCTTTCCAGGATTTGGAAGTCACCGAGAATTAATCGGAAACTTAAGGTCCGATTATTTAGAGCAGCAGTAGTTCTAGTACTCCTCTATGGGAGTCCATGCTGGGCTCTAACTGCTGAGGACACCAAATCTCTGGATGGCACATTCACAAGAATGCTACGCCGGGTTCATTGTGTCAAGTACAATGCACACATCTCCAACCAGACACTATATAACATTGAAAGTGTCTCATTGGTTCCCCCAAGCTTGACACTAGAACAAAATCGCCTCCGCTTTGCAGGACATTGCTTTCGCCGTGAGGATCAGCCAGTGCATAATCTTGTACTTTGGCAGCCTCATGGAGTCAATAAACATGGTGGAAAGCCCATGACTTTCTTGAGACGCATCTTAAAGGACACTGGCCTTGAAGATGCGGATGATCTAGCAAATGTCATGGGTGATAGGGAGTTGTGGCGGTGCAATTTTCTCGATAAGCCGGCACAGCATTCTTAAAAATGCAGCTGCAATGCAGCATGCCGATCCTAGTAGTATATATATAAATTGTTAAATAAATTTCGTAGTTAAATACTGTAAATGCTATAATATTTAATGCTTTATTATACAACTTATTGTACAATGACCTACTCTGACACCAACAGCAACACTCACACTAGACACTACCGTACTGACAGTAACAGTAATATCAAACTGCACAGAAACATAGTCACAAACAGTCCAGTCACACTACCATACCATCCTCGTCAATCTTAACGCAGTCCTCGGACTACACAAGTTCAGGAACCACCTCGACATCACTACAGTATATGGAAGTAGTGGTGTAAATTATAGGTATAGCATGCATTTTAGCTCATATTGTTTATGCTGTCTTTGTCTAAAAAAAACACTGTTTTTTTATCCGTAAAAAAACAAAAAAAAAGTGTTTCGAAACATGTGTTTAAAACAACCCTTTTTTAAACCCTAGTTAGAATAAGTTTTATTATTATTTAACGGCGACATAATAATTAAAATAAAAACACTGGAGAAAAACAAACCATATTTACAATACGTACACTTAGGGTAAACCAGGTATACTTACGCTTACGGTAGGTTATATAGAGCATACAAACTTGCGGCAGCTTAAAATTAATCTAAAAATATGCCTAGTTCAAAGATTTAAGTTGCTCCATGAATTACTAATAACATTGTTAATTCCCAGAGATGACATATTATTATTTCACTGAGAGATGGTATTTACACTGAGTTTCCTCTTAGAGGCCTACCATAACAACAAGTACTTTACTTTTACTTTCACCTATTTTTTTTAAACAGCTCTAACAGTGTGTTGTAGGTCAATTGCACTATTTATTATTATTATTTTTTATTTCATAAAACCCGGACAAGCCGGTATTAAGATAATATTTTCCGGTAGTGGTGCATAAACATAAATCGCGCCGATATAAATATGTAACATTCTATGGCACCATAAAATATAAAACTGCACCGATTATAAACGATAAAGTCTCCAGTGAAGAGGGACAGTTCAGCACCGCCAATAAAAGCGATTCAATGATACAGGTAAAATACTGTATCGTATTTCCCAGCATGATACGAATTAGTTGAAGAAGTTCAGAATGCGCTCATGTTTTCCAGCGAATGGCCCGGATGATCGAATACAGTCCTGGATAAAATTACATTTGATCTGGTCAGTAGTAGAAAGCTGATCCATGTCCAGTCGACCTAATATTGAGTTCGAGTTGTATTTCCATGTGAGGAGCGAGTTCATGCTTGGCGTTACAGATCTCGTGGGCAGCTCGTATACAGTAGAATGGAGTTACTAGTGTAGGATGGTCCCAGGAATAATAAACTACGAAGAGCCTTTCGATAATAGATATCTTGATGATTAAGTTCTACATTACTAATTGACCCCGTAAGGAACCGCGCGGAATATGTGATTGTGGGCAATGCTATAGCCCGCTAGAGATATCCAATTGTATCACTCGTATAATACCGGGACGTCCATGCTTGTTGATGGAATAAGTTCGAAATCATTGCAATTCGGTGACTCTAGGAATACTGAGGTTGAAACCGAGATATACAAAAAGGTTGTTTTGGTGGGTACTAGCTTCTCGCTGAGTGTCAAAAATGTAGCGGTCAACTATTATTTTGTGGACTTTTTTATTTTTTTTTTTGCCTTTTTTATGTGGACTGTGGATTTTGTGGATTACCAAGGAGTCACCCTTTTGCGGCGAGTGGCGGAATTAAATGTTTCACTACAAACGCCAACCAGGCGTCCCTTGCCAAAATTTATCCAAATTAGAATCCACAAATCTTTAAAACGAGCCATAAATTATCGAAGTTGGGTGTAAAATGACTGAGTAGTAGTATTTTTCAAATTTTAAAAATCATGAAAATTTTTACTTGGAGATAATTTGCTTTAAAGTTTTAACCTACCCCCTAAAACCTGTCGGTCTGGGGTCTGTTAAGTTACTTGGTTAGTTCCTTTTTGTGATCGGTGATTTCATTTCCGACGGTTTGTCTGACAGTTTGTTGACACACTGGAAGCAGGAAAGACATCGATAACTAAAAAATGATCTCGTTAAGCCGTTTAAAGATTTGAAACCCTCATTAGAGTATGGATCAGATGAAACAAAAATCCAGAATGTGACAATTTTACGGGGTGCCCCCCGCCCCCCCCCCCCCCTCCCCTTCTTTAAACCCTTATCTCTTTTTTAACCGCCATCAATGACACCCACCTACCCTCAACCTGCCCAGTTTAAATACCCAACTATATAAAATAAATGCAACATTGTTTTCTATTGTTTTATATCATTCATTGCTTAATATTCCCAAATCCCTGATGTATACAACATTAATATAATACATAGAAACAATTATAAATTGCATAGCTAGACATAATCTCCCGGTAACCATTAAACATGATACAACCTACTCCGGTACAGTTTTACAATGACCTGTTTTTGTAATATTTATCAAATAAATCAGTTTGTTGCACATAATTTCTAAATATCAGAAACCACAGCACAAGACGCGAGGCCAAATTAATTAAGTTAGTGATGGAACCGCACCATTACACAAATCTTTATGCTCAGCTATTGGAAATTGCAACAATTATTTCACTTAATCAACTTTAATTAAAATCCATCCTAAGTACCTAAACAGTTGTCTAGTTTCTGCATTTGCCACTGCGATATATTGTTAGCACGGTGTTGCTCGTCACATCGAATGCAAGTCAAACTTTCAACAACACGGAATAATTCAATTAATAAATTCTATAAACTGCTAAACATCTGGGGCTTCAGCGTCGCTATACTTATCCTAAACCGAAAGTATCACCATTATTAGAATCCTCCTCCTCCCATGCCTCCCATCCCACCCATTCCTCCCATGCCACCCATACCGCCTCCACCCATCCCCATGTCCTTCTCCTCCTTGGGGTTCTCCACAACAACGGCCTCGGCGGTAGTCAGTAAGGAAGCAACACCAGCGGCGTCCTGCAACGCGGTTCGAACCACCTTAGTGGGGTCTATAATCCCAACCTCGATCATATCAACAAACTTATCAGCCATAGCGTCGTAACCGACGTTGTGCTCGCTCTCCATGACTTTCTCAACGACACCACCCTCCTTCCCCGCGTTCCGCGCGATCGTCCGACACGGCGCCTTGAAGGCCTCCCGGACGAGGTTAACCCCGATCTTTAGGTCCTCGTTGTCTCCCACATCGACCGCGTCCAGCGACGGCAGACACCGCAGCAGCGCGACCCCTCCCCCGGGCACTATCCCCTCCTCTATCGCCGCTCGCGTCGCATTCAGCGCGTCGTTCACTCGATCTTTCTTCTCGTTGACTTCCACCTCGCTCGACCCCCCGATCCTCAGCACCGCGACACCGTCGCTCAACTTCGCCATCCTCTCGTTGAGTTTCTCTTTCTCGTACTCCGACTTAGTCTCTTCCATTTCGGCTTCAATGTCTCCGATACGTTTCTCTACGGCCTGTAATTGTAATTTGGCAAACCTATCGTTACACCAATAATTGTAATATAAACGCGAAAGTACACATGAGAAGAGCGTAAACATAAAGAAGTTTACAAGGAAAAAAATATTACTTATTATAGGAAAAAATAGAATTTGAGAAATTCGAGAATGTATATCAATAACATAATGTGTTAAAAGAATTATATAAATAAAGACTTTACAAACCTTTCTATCACCCGCTCCTCGCAGTAACAGACAATCGTCCTTGGTTACCACGGCTTCGCCAACCTTTCCGAGGTCGTTCATATTAACGTCTTCCATCTTGAGGTCGATGGCCTCGTCCCCGAATACAACGGCCCCGGTCGCTATCCCGATGTCCTTCAAGGTGTTCTTACGGTTGTCCCCGAACCCGGGTGCCTTCACCGCGCAAACCTACAGAGACGGGGAGGGGTATTGGGACTATGACGCATATTCACAGTCAAGAGGTTAAAAAAGTTACAATATTCACTTTATTTACCTGCTATCCTATTAATACTTTCACCTTATTCGACCTCAAGCTGCAACCCTAGTTTGATTAATTACATTTACCTGCAACCATATGTTCTATTCATAACTTTATTTACCTGCAAAAATATGTTAATTAACTGTATTTACCTGCAACCATGTTTAATAACTTTATTAACCTGCAACCATATGTTCATTAACTTTATTTACCTGCAACCATGATTAATAACTTTATTAACCTGCAACCATATGTTCATTAACTTTATTTACCTGCAACCATGATTAATAACTTTATTTACCTGCAACCATATGTTCATTAACTTTATTTACCTGCAACCATGTTTAATAACTTTATTTACCTGCAACCCGATCTTCAGTTTGTTTATCACTAAGGTGCTCAACGCCTCTCCGTCTACGTCCTCCGCCATTATCAGCAGCGGTTTCCTCGCCTGATTGGCTAATTCCAGGGCGGGGATCAGCTGCTGAATAGAGGAGATCTTCTTCTCGCTGAGGAGAACTAGAGCGTCCTGGTACTCCACCTGGTATACAGACATAATTTACATTATTTGCATTATTATTGATAATGATGATTTACATTATTACATTTACATTATTTCAATATTAGTATTACATTATTATAAATCACAAATATGATTATAGCGCTATTGAATCTAATTTTAAACTTAATTAAAAATGTTTAAAGCTATTTAAAACTAAATTTGCGGGTTGCGGCCAACCTTCATCCCTTTCGTCGTGTTTATAAAGTAGGGCGATATGTATCCTCTATCGAACTTCATGCCTTCGATAACCTCCAACTCATCGTGTAACGTCTTCCCGTCCTTTACGGTCAGCACCCCGCTCCTCCCAACCTTCTTCATGGCCTCGCTGATGAGATCGCCGATCTTGCGATCCCCGTTGGCGGATATCGTGGCCACTTGGGCGATCTCCTCGGGGGTGGTAACCGTCCTCGACATCTCCTTCAACCGCGCTACGGCGGCCTCCACAGCCAACATAACCCCGCGTCGGATCTCGATGGGGTTGGCGCCGCGGCCGATTTTCTCGAAACCGTCCTTGGCGATGGACCTCGCGAGGATGGTCGCTGTGGTCGTCCCGTCGCCCGCTTCCTCGTTGGTATTGTTCGCAACGTCCTGCACTAAACGAGCCCCTAAGTTCTGCATTTTATCCTTCAACTCTATGGATTTGGCTACAGTAACCCCGTCTTTAGTGATCTTGGGGGACCCCCAGGATTGCTCTATGATTACGGTTCTCCCTTTGGGTCCCATAGTGACGGAGACCGCGTCCGCCAGGATGTCGACACCTACTAACATCTCAGACCTCGAACCGGCCCCGAACTTAATATCTTTCGCGGCGAAGTGGCCGCGGGATGTGTGAACGTTACGGAAGTGGGTTGGTACGACGGGGCAGCTGCGTGTCGCCACCAATAAACGCTTATTGACAAGGGAAAGCATCCTGATGTTTTGAATTTAAGTTAGTTTATAGTGTTGCAGAAAGAAACAATAGGTATTCAGGGCGATGCTATATGATAATGGGTTACAATTCACAGTACAAGTAGCTGCCGTATTAAGAATATATCGCTGAGTGTGGCTAATACAGAAATTATACTGGAGGTCAAGTGAAAACTGAATGAATGAAAGATACTGACCAGCTGACTGTGTAGGCTACAGTTACAGCTTACAGATCAGCAGATTGAGAGACTGGTATTGGGTTTATGCCAAACCAGTATTGCAGTAGGCTAGGCCTGTAGGCAGTCGCATACAGCAGTACTACTGTACTATATACAATATTATACATACAGTGGCGCCGTGAAGTCTAAGGCCTAAAGGACAAGAAGTCGACTAAACGTCGACATCAGCATCAGGGCGTGCCGGCGTGGGCGTCTACGTCAGTACGTCTATACTCTATACAGCTACCGTATACTATAAGCAGATAAGATAAGTGCCATAAGCTGATAAGCGCTATGCAGGGCAGCCACTGCTGCACTGCTGAATGAGTTGACTTTAGTAAGGCAGTAAGGACAAAGGAGTACCAAAAAAACAAAATAACTACCGGTAGCGCAACCTTTTTAATAGAGTCACTCACCTACTGCTACTACACAACTCTGCTATGCACTCAACTCTGCACAGCTGCAACTTATTTTAACTCTTTAGTTTCATTTCAAGTACGGTACCGGTATTAATTATACTGTCAGACTGTACCGACTATTGATTGCCCTATTAATATAAATTGTACCGGTCAACCGATACCGTAGTACTGTAGTACACCGTACAGCTGTGCAGCCGTAGGTAGTAAGGCAGTAAGATACCGGTACAGCTGTCTGACCGCAGGACGGTACCCGGTACCGGTACGCACGGCTGTACGGCAGTACGGTGTACAGTGGCTGAGTGGCTGTACGCAGTACGTGAAGGCTGTACGGTGGCTGGGTACCTGGGTGGTGCTGCGTGCTGGTGAGGTGCAGCCGTGCTGCTTCTGCTGCTGCCCTGCCAGTGCCAGTCAACCAGTGCCAGAAACAGTTGAGCTGCAGAAACCAGGAACAGAGGAAGCCAGACTACAGACTGCATACAGACATAGGCCTACTGCTGATCATTCTGTTGCTGTAGACTGCCACTGTCCTGCCTCTGCCTGTCTGCCATTGTGTATACTGTCAGACTGTTGTCAGACTGTGCTAGAGTGCTATCCCTAGCACCTAGTCGGTGTACCGGTAGTCTGCTAGTCCTGGCGCTGTTAGCCTGACTGCCTGAACTGCTGAAGGCGGCATGTAGGCTGTAGTGGTAGTCAGGGACCATGTCAGCAGGTAGCTTACCGAACCGACGCGATATCCAGATATCTGGCTATATTCCGGGCAGCCGGTACCCAACCCGGTACCTAGGCGTACTTACCACTTCACTGCCGACTGCGTAGGCCTAATGCCTAGTCCACCCACATAGTCCTAGTGCAGGTAGTGTTGCCTGGCTGTATCTGTTAGTCTGTTAGTGCTGTACTGCTGTAGTGTACCGGTACTGTTATCACCAGCATGGTATTCATGTACAAAGCTATACTGTACAGCTGTATACCTGTATACCGATTAGGAAGTAGGCCTGCACAAGTTGTAAAGACTCAGCCTATCAGCCAAACCCCAGTATTCCTGTATTCTGAGCGCAATGTCTACTTCGAATCTTCCAGATTCCGTATTACCGAGGGAAGTTCAAAAAGTATGGCTTTCTTGACTAAAGTGCCAAATTCGGCAGTGATTTTTTATGTCCTTTTATTTGACTTTTTTTGTCCTCCTTTTTTTACGAATTGTGCATAATGACTTTTGTTGTCCCTTTAATGACTTTTGTTGTCCCTTTAATGACTTTTGTTGTCCTTTAATGACTTTTTATGTATGTATTTCTTCAAACTGTCAGACTGCTGATTTCTGGACTGTCAGACAATTGATTTCAACATGCCTATGCCAAAACATTCAAAATTTGTTGATTTCTGGTCTGTTGGACAGTTGGTTTCACTATGCCTGTGCCAAAACATTCAAAATTCCATGATTTATAGACTATGAGATATGTAGATTTCCATATACCCCTGTGGTAAAAGACTCTAAATTCAATAGTTTGTGTTTGTTGTCGATAATCGATTATTACCACATGACGTAGCAAAACACTCATTTTATAGCCAAAACAATTACCAATTGATGGAAAGGAGCAGGTTAAGGCCGGATTTTCTACCAAAACAATAAACGGTCACTTTACCAAATCAGGGAAAGAAGCAGGTTTACAGAGGCGGGATTTTATAACCAAAACAATAAACAATCACTTTACCAAATGAAGGAAAGGAGCAGGTTGCATATATGGTCTTCTCTAACCAAAACAATAAACGATAACATTACCAATTGAGATAAAGGAGCAGGTTACAGAGGCTAGCCTTTCTAACCATAACAATAAACGGTCACTTTACCAAATCAGGGAAAGGAGCTGGGTACAGAGGCGGGATTTTATAACCAAAACAATAAACAATCACTTTACCAAATGAAGGAAAGGAGCAGGTTACATAGATGGTCTTTTCTAACCAAAACAATAAACGATAACATTACCAATTGAGAGAAAGGAGCAGGTTACAGAGGCTAGCCTTTCTAACCATAACAATTAACGGTCACTTTACCAAATCAGGGAAAGGAGCTGGGTACAGAGGCGGGATTTTATAACCAAAACAATAAACAATCACTTTACCAAATGAAGGAAAGGAGCAGGTTACATAGATGGTCTTTTCTAACCAAAACAATAAACGATAACATTACCAATTGAGAGAAAGGAGCAGGTTACAGAGGCTAGCCTTTCTAACCATAACAATTAACGGTCACTTTACCAAATCAGGGAAAGGAGCTGGGTACAGAGGCGGGATTTTATAACCAAAACAATAAACAATCACTTTACCAAATGAAGGAAAGGAGCAGGTTACATAGATGGTCTTTTCTAACCAAAACAATAAACGATAACATTACCAATTGAGAGAAAGGAGCAGGTTACAGAGGCTAGCCTTTCTAACCATAACAATTAACGGTCACTTTACCAAATCAGGGAAAGGAGCTGGGTACAGAGGCGGGATTTTATAACCAAAACAATAAACAATCACTTTACCAAATGAAGGAAAGGAGCAGGTTACATAGATGGTCTTTTCTAACCAAAACAATAAACGATAACATTACCAATTGAGAGAAAGGAGCAGGTTACAGAGGCGGGATTTCCTAACCAAAACAATAAAACGATCACTTAACTAATTCAGGGAAAGGAGCACGTTACAGAGGCGAGATTTACTAACCAAAACAATAAACGATCACTTAACTAATTGAGGAAAAGGAGCAGGTTACAGAGGCGGGATTTTCTAATATTCAATATATTTTATTTTATCCTCAAACGAACAAGTAATACATTTTAGATCAACATTCGCACTCCGGCACCATAGATGAGGATGATATTTCTTGGTGAATGAGAATATGATGATGGATGTTTTGTGACCAGGTGAGAGTAGCGGTGAATGGAAAATTGTTTAAGGAATGGATGGTATCAAAATAGCGAAGCTAGTAACCTGATACCAACCAGAGATGAGATTAATTATATTTTTACATTGAAATATGGTACTTGATTGATGGTGAGGGGGGGGGGGGTGGATCAATAAGGTAAGTGGGTGGGGTGGGGGTGTAAAGGGGAAATGGAGGGCGGGGGGGGGGGGGGGTGCAATGCAAAATGAAATTGTAAATTAAACGAAAATTGATGGTTCCATATATTTTCAGTAGGCATGATGGCCTATTTGCCGTGCGTGACATATCTTCTACAAAGCAGCATTCAAGCGACGATGATGTTTTTATGTTTCGACATTTTCTGTTTAATATAATTTGGGATGGTGTTCCATACGGTGGGGCCTAGAAAACTTATAGATCTCTGTGTAGATGAAAGACGGAAAAGTGGTGTGTAATAGTTACCGTACTGCAAGTAACAGAACGAGTGGTGTAGTTATGTACAGTAGAGTTTTCGTAAAGAGAGAGCCAATGAATGGTTGACGACTTAGTGATAGTGTTATTGTTTATATCATACATAATAGTAAGTGAAATCTGATGCTTAAATAGGAGATGTAAGGGGAGAATGCCAAGGGATTTGTATAGCGGGCTAGAGGAGGACCGAGAGTGACTAAAAGTAATACAACGTAGCAGTTTATTAATTTTTGTTCGTAGCGGTTTCAGAGTTGAAGTGTATGTACCACCCCACAAGACTATGCCGTAATGTAAATATGGGTGTACAAGGGTTAAGTAAAGTTGACGTAGAATTCAGAGTGGAAAAATGTTACGTAATTTATAAAATATTCCAGAAGTTTTCGATATTTTTTTGAGAATATATTGTATGTGGGCTTTCCATGATAGTTTGCTGCTAGCACTCCTAGGAATTTAGTAAAGTTAGTCTGGCGAATGGTTTGCGACGAGATGTGTAGGTTTTGTAAAGTGGAATTGGTGGTGTTAGAAAATATAGTGTACTCCGTTTTTGAGAGATTTAGTGATAGACAATTACAAGACAGCCATTCTGCGATTTTAGTTAGTTCTTTGTTCGTGTTGCTGATGAGAGTATTACTGTAGAGTCAGAGTTAGAGTTCAATAGGGTTGTATCATCAGCAAATAGCGTTGTTATTAGAGAGGTAGCGTTGGGAAGGTCATTTATGTACAAGAGAAACAATAGCGGTGATAGGACCGAACCCTGTGGGACTCCACAGGTTAGTGGTTCTATAGATGATACGTAACTGCCAATACTAACAGTTTGGGAACGGTTAGATAAAAAACTAGATATTAGTTGATTAGGTAAGCCACGAATCCCATATGCATTTAATTTATTTAATATAATTTTATGGTTCAAGGTATCAAAAGCTTTTTGAAGATCTATATATACGGTGCAGGATGAGTAATTTTTTATTTTAATAATTTTTTCAGTAATTGAAAGAAGAGCATGAGTAGTTGAGGTTTTTTGTCGAAAGCCATACTGGGATTTAGTTAATATGTCATATTTAGTTAGATAGGATTGAAGTTGGGTGTTTATAACTTGTTCATATAGTTTACTGATTAGGGGAAGCATATTACTGTATTACTCGAGTAATATAATTTTACCCCTTAGTCGGTTGGTTTAGTTAAGAAATTTAACAATAATCATCTGTCTGACAGTTGGTATAAAAACTGAAGACGGGCCTATCTCTTACTAGTAAAGTACGTGTTACAGCATTATTAGAAAAACCCCAAACTTCTAACCAAAACAATAAACGATCACTTAACTAATTGAGGGAAAGGAGCAGGTTACAGAGGCGGTATTTTCTAACCAAAACAATATAGGGTCACTTTATTACTAAATGAAGGAAAGGAGCAGGTTACAGAGGCGGGCCATTCTAACCAAAACAATAAACGGTCACTTTACCAATTCAGGGAAAGGAGCAGGTTACAGAGGCGGGATTTCCTAACCAAAACAAATAAACGATCACTTAACTAATTGAGGGAAAGGAGCAGGTTAAAGAGGCGGGATTTTCTAACCAAAACAATAAACGATCACTTAACTAATTGAGGGAAAGGAGCAGGTTACAGAGGCGGGATTTTCTAACCAAAACAATAAACGACCACTTAACTAACAGACTAATTGAGGGAAAGGAGCAGGGTACAGAGGCGGTATTTCCTAACCAAAACAATAAACTATCACTTAACGAATTGAGGGAAAGGAGCAGAGGTTTAGATCTACCTACATCTGTACATACAATACAGCAATACTGCAAAATAGTGCTCTATATACAGTATAATACTGTAATACCGGTACTGATAGCCTGAGAGAACAGCAGTAGAGAAACCGGTAGCATGGAACCTAACGGTAAATTTCTGGAGGACATAAAAAGTCATAAAAAAGGACATCATGAGTGATGTCAAAGGACATCATGAGTGATGTCAAGTGACATCATTATTGCGGCCAAATTCTAATGCTATGCTATGCATACAATAGCTATCCAATGACAACTCTGCTCGATTCAGCATAAGTGAAATTCCTGAATACCCATGAAAGATATTTTTATATTGTTCATTGTTGAAATTGTGACCTGAAGGTGATATTAGAACGAATGGCCCCCGCTAACGGGCCTGGACTCTGGCTGTGCCAGTCCTGGTACATGCTAAAAAGTGGAATGAGCTAGAATGATCTAGACCCAGTATAAAATCCGCATTCGTAACGCATGTGCCACGAATGATGAGCCACGAATATATTTACAAGTAAAATCTCACATGCGATACGAATACTATACGCATTCGTTAAAATATTCGGACTGACGAACCATTTGACGAAGGCTTCACGAATCTCACATAACATTCCACGCACCTTTTACGAATGCTGCATGTGGGACGAATGCGTTACGCATGGGGATTTTTTGCTCGGGAATGACCTAGAATTATCTAAAATGACCTGAATGATCTAGAATGAGCTACAGTTGTATGAGGAGATGATACAGTAATGCAATACCGACCTATACCGAGCTACAGTATAACAAAATAAAAATCACCTAGAATGAGCTATAGGGACTTAATAAAGAACAATACCGACCTATAACGAGATAATACCGAGCTATATAACGAAATATTAAACATCCATACAGACCTATAGCGAGCGATGTCGGGCGAGCAAAATATGAGATAATACAGAAGTTGATCTACAGTATGCTGAGTTATAAAAATAATGCATGGTTATACCGTGCTAATTCTATAAGTAAGTACCTATTCTATTCATTTGATTTCAGTGTGTCTTGTAAGGAACTGACAGATTACTTTCTGTGCGAATCAATCCTAGAAATAAAACCTTGTTGACAATGACTGAGTGAGTGATCAAATTTAAAACGTTTTTTCACCAAAAGACCATTTAAATATAATGAATATCATAATATTATTTTTATAGCTCAGTATAGGTCGATACACCTCTGTATTAACGAATATTAATGGCATTCCGATTAGGGTTATACGGTGGCTGATTTAGGCCACATTTAATGGCCACATAGTGGATTAGTTCTGGGAAAATATGACAAAAATACTTATTCCTTTCCATCGATTTGGAGTAGAACATCGTATTGCTAATAACATGTGAATTTTAGTAGCAAAAATCTTTAACACCCAAGTTCGGATACCATGGAGGAACGCAATAACAAACAATAATATCCAATATAATTATTAATTTATTTGAACAAAACATTAAGGGGGGGGGGGGGGGGGGTAGCACCCCCAACGTCTGGACTGTGTGAGAATAACCAAACAAATATTTTTGAAAATTGGCCCCAAAATGGCTCCGTAATGGCCAAAAGGGTCTTTTTGCGCCAAGGGCTATTTCTCCACCAATATTTGTTGAAATTTGGAATATAGGTTCAGAAGAACCCTGCATCTAATTCTTCTGAACAAATTTTGCCTAAAATGGTTTGGAACCTTTTTAGAACAAAAAGGCCCCAAAAGGGATTTTTTGGGCCTTTTTGATATAAAAAGGCTCCAGGGCATTTCCAACCAAATTTGTTCAGAATAAGTATGGAGAAGGGTAGTCTTAACAAGTGTACCAAATTTTAACTCATTTCAGTTAAAATTGGTGGAGAAATAGCCTTTTTCATGAAAAAACGTCATTCTGAGATATGGATGGGTCGATAACAGGACAACAATGGACAACAGAGGGACAACAGTCGAAATAGTGGTTAAAATGCCCAACAACAGTCTTCAAATTCAAGCAGAGGGCCTCCAACTATCCTAGCTGTTTTTGAAATTTTCTGTTTCGCCGTTTATGGCTGTCTGTCAGGCAAAAAGAGGTTAGTTAATTAGTTTATACAATTATTTCAGTATTTCAGCCTACCTGGCTTGCTGCCTATTCCATATTCAGCTATTGTATCATATACAATATTGCAGTATTGATGTATTGACTACTGAACTAGGTACCGCTTACCGGTACTGTGTACTCCTTTCGCTTCCGACATCCGACGTCCGAGAAAGGAATGTCGGCACAACTTGTCTTCGATGGAGGCGCAGGTCGGCTTTGGAAGTATTTAGTGCGCTCTCTGCGGCAGTTATCGACGTGGATCTACCAGTTTATTCCGGCTATCCCCCTACAGCTCTTAGTTTAACTGTGGACGCAAAATTGAGGGATTGCGTCGATAAGTGGCGATGGAGTCGGATGGGTACAAATTCTCACAAGTATTTCGTTCGGTTGTCGAGTGATGGTGTTCCGCTGGAAACAAACATTCTGCATTGAGAGCCTATTATTGACGGCGATAGCGATAGGCCTACCGACGGTTCTTCTTCAACTTCAGGTGAAGAGTACCGGTACTTCTTTAATAAACGCGGAGCCGGAGATGACAGTAACAAGCAGACAAGTGGTTTAAACAGTCAATTAAACCAGTAAACCGAGCTGTTTATCCGAAAATGAGAAGATTATTAAACTTACCCGTTCTTCCTATAAACTTCCAAACGATCTGGCCTATCACAGTATCACAAGACGATCTTTATACCTTTTACATTGCATATGGAACTGCAGATGAGTCTTTCTCTAGTCTCACCTGCGTGGATTACCGATGGAATACCGGTACTGGGAATAGGATGATGCTTTCCGGCAGTATCAGCAGTAGTGCTCAGCCTATGGCAGTATGGGAACTGTCACGGGTACTGGAAGGGAAAATACCCCGAATCGGGGTACAGCTCTATACATCCAATCGGTGTCATAGAGGAAAATAGTGACACCGATTCGAGATTTTCAGTAGAAAGCTATACCCCGAATCGGTGTTCTACTAGAAAATCTCCAGACAGCGGAAAAATTAGGTATACCCCGAATCGGGGTATAAGAGTTATTTACGTCCCTCCAGAATAATGATTTTTCACTCACGCCAGACTGGAATTCATAGTGCGAAAATTACATTTTGTGCAGTACAATACTGTTTCATAATATAAATGTGGTAACTATATTGATAGATATAGGGCCTACTACTGAAGTACGGGAGGTACTGTATATTTACTGTATTGTACATTTACATACATTATTATTATTGCAGTGTTATTTGTCTATCACCTGATTTATAAATATGGATATGATAACAAAAAGTATGTTTTTTAATCAACAGGGAGTACCAGAGTACATTAGTACCAGTACAGTAAATTCCATAATTAAGAGTAATAAGGAGCAGGTTACAGTTAACTGTTACAGTGTTTCACGGTTACAGTTAACTAATACAATATACGAAGCTAATCGTAATTAACTGACAAGAGCTGGTTAAAGTTGCAGTGCT
>JAUCBJ010006923.1:0-20619 GCA_032718475.1 Nemertoderma westbladi | reverse complement strand
TGCATTAATAAATGCCGACGCCGTGGCGTCCTGAGCTAGTTCTATCCCCACTGCCCTTGTATTATTGCAGATGAAGATAATGCGTAACATTTCTCCGTATGCCGCATCATCTTTATTTTAATCGGCCCGAACATGTCCACGCTGCAGTGTGTGAACGGTGGGTCATGATGCCTCACCCTGTTGGTCGGCAATGGTGCCATCTCCTGTACGGCCCTCTCCTTCTTCATCCGTCGGCACGTCTGGCATTGCCCCACTACCGCCCTCACCATCTTCCTGAGCTGGATTACCCAGAATATCTTTCGAATCTCCGTTAGGGTCTGGTTGGTACCCCCGTGTAGTATGGACTTATGGGTGTCTCATATGATCTGGTGGACTATTGGTGACTTGTTGGGGATTATTATTGGCTTTGGTGGGATTATGGGGCTGATGTTGTTCACCACGCTGGAGTTCATGACCAGGATCCCATCCTTATCTAATTGTGGTGACAGCACGTTGAGCTCGCTGTCTTGACAAAGGCGTTGTTGTTTGCTGATGCGGTCTACTTAGTCTCCATATCCATTCCTTTGTTCGTATCGTATCACGGCTTTAGCCGCTCCTTCCAGATCGATGGTGGGTCTCGTGTTGGTGTCTTTACCAGTTCCCCTAAGGAATTCTCCGTAGGCCCTCAAAAATGCTACTAGCTTCTTCGTCTTGTACCAGCTTGAGCTGTAACTGAGCAGCCTGTCCGTTGGGTTATCGCACGACTCTATCGCCTTAGATCGTGGTGGCGCCTCCTTAACCTCCCTCACTAGCTGACTAAATATTTATTCCCCTTCTGTTTCCCCACTCTCATCCTCCACTACCTCTTCCTCTATACTTGTATCTACCTTCCTCATCGGCGGCCACTTTGACCTGTCGTTCAGGAAGTGCGGGCCATGCAGCCACAACTCCTGCTTCCTCGAGAAAGCGTGGTGTACAATGCCCCTTGATAGCAGATCCGCTGGATTGTCGTCAGTTGGGCAGTAGTGCCACTTCTCCAAGTCTGTTGTTGCTCTTTTCTCATCCACTCTATTCGCCACAAATATGGGATAACGCGTCTTCTCGTTATGCAACCATCCCAACACTACCATGGAATCTGTCCAGTAGTGTATCTCTACTATACCTGGTATCGTGTCCACCAAGTGTGCTGTCGCTCTGACTCCTAGTCTCGCAGCCGTTAGCTCGAGTTTGGGCACTGATGCTGAATCGGGTGGTGTCAACCTCGCTTTACTAAACGCAAGCCTGGGCTTAGGAGTCCCCTTCCGCTGTATCAAATAAAGTGCCACACCATATGCTTCCAGGGATGCATTGGAGAACATATGTAGTTCTAAATCGGTCATGTCCCCATCCGGGAAGTATACACGTGGCATACTATAAGTCTCCATTTTTTTGAGGCTCCCTGTCCATTTCTCCCACTGTTTGCTTATCTCCACTGGGACTTCCTCGTCCCAGTCATCTTTGATCTTGTAGACCTTCTTCAATATTTGTTTCCCTGTGACTAACAACGGGGAAGCTAGACCTAGCGGATTGTAAATCCTCACATGTATGACACATAGCCTCATTTAGTATGGATCCCGGCACCCTCCGCCTGATCTTGGCCCGGATCTTGGCGGACTGCCGCCATCAGGCGGCAGTCCGCCTGATGTTATTCCCCTGTCGGTTGCAGGATGGCCAAATTCCCTGTCCAGGGCTCTCCACGCAGTCGTGAATCCTCCTTCAATACCTTGGTATTGCCTCACGGTGCCGTAGGCTGGCCCCCCTGTATAGACTTGTAGGTATTTAAGGCACTCCACCTGTGTGAGATTTTTCGTCAAAATCTCGTTGCTGTACATCCTCCGGAACTGTAGATATTCTTCTGGCTTGCTACCATCAAACTTGAAAGGCTCCAAGGGTGGCAGCTCAATTCTAGTTTTCAGCACGTTGATGAGTGTTGCCATTCCCATCGCTTGAACTTCCAGCGCACTCGACAGTAGGGATGCAGGCTCCTTCAATATTGGTTATGCTTCGCCTCTTGGGTTCATTGACTTTCCCTTAGTGGGATATATCATTAGGGGTAGCGGTCCCCTCCATATCTCTGTGTCACACGATCTATTTGGATCTGAGGGGGGTTTGGTTGTGTGTATTGCGGATACGGTAATGGGGTAATGTCACCCTGCCCCCCCCCCCCCCCCCCCACTGATGTTATATTTGGCACTAGGGTAGATGTCATTATATTGAGGCCCATACTCCTATCTGCAATACCCCCCCCCCCGCCTTCCCCTGGGTATCTATTATATCCCTGCATATTATAGTCATACTGGTGTGCAGGTACCGGTATAGGCCTAGCAGGTTCTTGCCTACTCACCGGTATGTAAGCCGCAACTCCCGGGTCCAATCCCGGCATTCACGCCACCCTATCACCTACATTATCTCTCCCAGCATGGCCTATAGTATGTGCAGTAAGACCTACAGTATGTCCTGCAGTCTGCCTGTGTTCCTCCGGATCGAAGTTTAATCTTCTCGAATATTCCGAGAACTCCTCCCCGCGACTACCATATCATCGATCCGCAGTTACGTTCCGATGGGAAGTTTCCCTCCGATCCCTTCCTCTGTCTTCCTCCTCGTACCTCTCGGTACACTCTGTACCCCTCACCCGGTATATGATATATTTCGCCAGGTTGTGTTTCTCCGGGGCGATGGCAATCTTCCGAAGTACGACCCCACCGGCTCTCCCCCTCTAGATCGACTATCGACGGTTCGCTGTCCGTCTGGTCTCGATGCCTCGCATTATGCCGGCATTATGTCCTCCTTCATGAGGTCTCATATCGACCTCCCGGATGAACTCTACTGTTCTCCTTCCATCTTCCGAGTGGGCTCGACATTTTCTCCTTTGGCCGCTTACGGCACCAACGTCCCTCCCTCTGCCGGTTGTAGGGCCTTGAGGATATTCGTTGTCCTTCTACTATCCTCCATTGTCGGGTGCCACGGTTCACTTATCCCACTGCGCGCATTTCCCACAGATGTCCATGGGGCTTCTGTTGCCCCCCCCCTCCCGTCACTAACTGATTGCGGTGGGGTGCCCGTAGCCCCCCCCCCCCACCCGTCATTTCGCCCCTTTCGCCTCTAACTGGTTGCAGTGGGGTGCCCATAGCCTCCCCCCACCCGTCACTTCTCACTTCACCCCTTTCGCCTCTAACTGGTTGCGGTGGGGTGCCCGTAGCTCCCCCCCACCCGTCACTTCTCACTTCGCCCCTTTCGCCTCTAACTGGTTGCGGTGTGGTGCCCATAGCCCCCCCCCCCCCCCCGTCACTTCTCACTTCACCCCTTTCGCCCGCATGCCCATGTTCCCCTCCAGTCGACACATTACTTATATTCTCCCTGGGTTAATTCGCCTGCGTCTCTCTTTGCGCAACCGCTCAGCCTTGTAGGCCCCCGCTAGGCGAATTACCTGTTTCCCCAACATTTGTATTAATTATACCGCCACTAGCCTCACCCTGCTGATTTGTTATATTATTACTTGCATTATTTTGATTAATTTCACTGGGATTATTTATAACATTATTATTTAAGTTATTCTCATTATTTAGCGTACCAATATTTACATTATTATTAATCAAAATATTATTTCCTGCAAGAAATGTTTCATTATTATTAGGGTTATCTAGTACAGTACTATTAATATTAATGTTCTCATTGAACGTATTGTCATTACCCCCCCCCCCCCCCCCCCCATCCATCTGGTCACAGCAGTCCTGAGTCTGTCGTCCGGTACCTGTAAGTGGGGTATTAACAAAGGTTTCTATCACCCCTGGTTCCTCATAAATACTTCCCGAACCAGCCTTGCTCTCTGATAAACCCATTGTTGCCAGTTCTAATCGGCTTCTAATTTCCTTCGCCTGATATTGCATTAACCCCCTCAACCGGGTATGCATATCATCCAACATCCGTTTACCCGCCCTCTCTCTCTCTCTATCCTCTCTAATACTCTGATCAGCTAATTCTGCCTCTCTCGCAATCCTCTCAGCTTTCCTCGCTCTCGCTCTCTGCGCTTGTTCGTTTCTCTCTCAACCCTCGCTGCCTCTCTCGCTTCTTGCTCTTTGCGCTCATTATCTTCCCTTGCCTCTCGCTCTTTGATCTCGTTCTCTTCCCTCATCTCTCGCTCTTTGCGCTCATTCGTTTCTCTCGTCTCCCACTCTTTGCGCTCATTCACTTCTTTCTCCTCACATTCTCTAAGCTCACTTATTTCCTTCTCAGCCCACTCCGCCTCCCTTGCCTCCCACTCTCTATAATCTCTCGCCACCTTCTCGGCCCTCTCTTTACACTCTCTGGCATGTTGCCTTTCCCTTTCTAGTAACGCAGTCCCCTCATCCAGCTGTCTCTCTAATTCCTTTTGGTCTAACGCGACCATGTCTAGCTGACACGCCAGATCTATCTTTAACACCCTTCTTGCTTTCGCGGAGGATGTGACGGACTTTTCGGTTGCAACAGACTCCCGTCGCCTGTTCATTCTACTAATTTTGCTATGTTTACTAGCATTCCTACTAACCAACGACACCAAATCTTCAGGGTTACCCTCGGGTTCGGCGCCGTGCGGATCCACCCATCCCACTAACTTAATCCCCCTCGCATCCACTAGATAGGGCCCTATGTACACTATACTAGCCACCACCACCTCGGATCGCCACAATTCGAACAGTTCTGTAGCGATCCCCCTCGCCGTCTCACTTGCTAGTTCCCCCTGCCCAAATCAGACTAGGTGGTGAAAATGTTTGTTGCACTCACCTAGCCTCCGGTACAACTTGGGCTGGTCTACCTTTCCTCCAGTTTTAGCGTCCTTTAACAACTTCCTGGTGGCGTTGTACCCTCGCCGCAGGCGATTGCTCGTCCCGACGTCTTCCTCCTGGACTTGACCTTCCCTCCTTGTCCAGCGCCGTACCATTGGTCCCACTTTTGCCGTTCCGGGGGGCCGTTCACCGCCTACAGCCACTGGTTGGCCGGCTACTCCAGTACCTCGTTAACCGCTGTGATCTCGCGTCGACTCGCTCCCCTCTCCTCCTCGTACTCGACCGCTCTCCTCAATGACTGGAGCGTCCCTCGTTGGCGAATCCGGTGTGTCGGGACGGTACCGCCTCGCTGCTTCCTGAATCGTCTGGTCTCTGTCGCTCGGGGTTCGCAGCGGGCTCGCTTCTCCCTCTGGACCTTGGGGCATCTGTTGTTCGCTCATTGTTGGCGTTGGCTGTAGTCACAGTTTATTTCTTTTGCTGGATGTTGACTCTGTCCGGTTTTTAACTGTGACGGGATCCAGGAGTTGGCATCTGAACCCCGACCGGTGTGTTGTTTGGGCTATACACGTCGCTGCGACCATAGGCTGCTGAAAGGCTGATGTCTGAATATTAAGGCCGAAGGCTGTTTGAATAACTGAGTTTTTAGTGCCAGTTGTTGTAATGTTAGAACATAATAATAGCACAGTCAGAATATAATAGCACGGTAATGATGACGGTTAAAAACCGTTCCGGTCTCACAACTCTACAAATACCAACTGAATCAGAATCAATAAGTACAATGGTTATATCACTAACACATATTAGTTACACCTACTGTTCTAAGCGGCCTGGCCAATGGATGCGTTGCAATCACCTGTTTTCCCCTCCCATCATTGGCTAACCTAATTAATCTCCATCTCGCCACTCCCTGTTGCCACTGTTCCCAATTGCTAGCCCCTTTGTCCCCTGAGATGGCTTATGGCCTCTCAACTCTATACGTGTCTGGCAGTGTGGGTTGCCTGAGTTGGTTATTAGGTGATATTATATTAGTAATGTCACCTTCCCAACTATAATTGGTAAAAAGCCACTTCGCCCATTTTTCGCTGGGTAGTGCAGCGAATTGAATCCGCTTACAGATGTACAGCAAAGATTCGATAAAAACTAAATCCATCGGCTCTATTTCTCGGGATGTCAAGATACTAAATATCGACGGAATTACAGTAACAGATGAAGATTCCAACGATGAAGTGTCCCGACCTATATCAAACAACACAACACTTTTCAACTGTTAATGTTATGTCTAATATACTAGCAACCACCCTAACTTTGTAATGCCTAACCAGCTAAATAAACAATTAAAGATAGGAGAAAATGGAGATTGGTCATACTGTCATTATTATACACCAGTCTGTCTATACCAAGTAGTAGTTTTCGTTTCAGTCATAGTTTTAGAACAGTAACTGGTTTACTTGTCAATTAAACGTGTGAATTAAAGATTAAACAGTTTACGAGTACAAACCAAGTCAGGCAACTAAATTTAGTGGGCTGTTTAAAAAAAAATCTATTAAAAAAAAATTCAGTGCCATTTTTGGCATCTAAAATAACCGCCCATGTGAAGAATACCAGGATTTCACTTTTTGGTCGAATTTTTATTGGTATTTTCTATATGAAGATTTTTTATTTTTATAAATTTATCTTTATTAGCTGTTTTATAGCGGTTGTTTCTGTCTTATAACCTGTAGATATACTAATTCGTTTATTGTTTTGGTTAGAATCAGCCCTTCTGTAACCTGTGCTATTGGTGAAAACCTGGTATTCTTCACATGGGGGTAACTGCAAAGTGAAATATAACGGCAGAATGTCTGGTATTCTTCACATGGGCCAAAATAACTTTAAAAAACCAACAAAAATGGCGAAAAAATATACTGCCCTCATCAATAGTGCCCTTAGCACTGTTGAGCTGCCATAGTGGGCTGAGAGTTGCTGATAGGACCACATTACTACCATAGTAGTAGGTAGTAGGGCATCTGGCCTGACCTTATTTTGTTAATATATTATATACATTTATATACGATCAATGCATTTTACACTGACAACCAAAAGCCTCAACATCAAATGTTGGATACATTCTTTATTGTCTTTGGCAGTTATCCCGCGCAATCACTCACTGAATAATTCCTGCGTCCTTGGAACGTATACCTTCTTCCAATAATGAATTTACTCATTATTTCTTGTCAAAAATTATTTCTATTGAAAAAGTTACTCCTTCCGGGAAAACTTGTGAATCTGTGAATCAATTATAGATGCTAGCTACATTGAATGCTAGGTACCCAGCTGGGAATTACTTTCTACTAATATTCATCTACCACCCACTCCTGTATTTCAAAACCATGACATTTCATTGTGATGATGACATTGTATGGTAGCCTGTCACTTCTTTGCATTGAATGCTTTGTATAAATAACATAATGATTCCTGACATTTATAACAAATTGTTATTATTAATTATAGCTGTCGTATTCTTGTGTTCCCACATTGCTGATTAGATTTATAAATGGGAATGGAAGTCTAACTATGACTTAACTGTTTGAATCTTTAGTAAACGTCATGGTGACTTCAATGAAATTCATTAAACAACCAAGAACCAAGGCGATGATGCCGGATATGAAATTAATTAAACCGTACATGAATATGTCCTTAATTTCTAGAAACGTCCTTGATAGATAATGTCACGTTCAGCACGAGATGGTATGCAGCAAACGTGTCTCATTTAGTTAGAATTCCTAATTATAAAATATAAACGATGGCAATTGCTTCATTTCTGGAAGTGTTCAATGCCCACCCCGCCCTCCCTCATATTTCCTATTTAGATAATAAAACCAATCTTAATATAAATTTTTACAAGAGCTTCATATGATTTTGTTTGATGGAATATAAGGTTTCCAGAGACGCTGAATCGGTTAGAAGTAATTATTTAAGGCACAGTTTTTGAGGCAGAGTGAATTTAAATTCGTTACAATGTTTATGAATTGATCAAAGATTACTGAAGCAAGGACTGGCACAAGGTAAATCGAGACCTTGCTAGCGAAGGCCATGTTGTTTATGTTACCGGTATCCAGTTTGAGACTGATTAACATACACATCCTGGAGTAAAAAATTATGGAGAATCTTTTTTCTTATTAGTTTTTCAATTGCCTGTTGCATTCATGCATTGTTTTTTATATTTTAATGTTTTTTTATAATGTAGATTAGCTGTATAGTTCAAAAGTAGCAACACTAGGCAGCTAGCTACCTGCAGAAGACCAGCGCGAACTTATTTTGAAGGACATCGACTCTGGGAATTCAATCCAAGATTATCCAAAGCTACCGTCTTTAAACTCTTTAAAACTGAGATATTTCTCTACAAGGGAGTTAGTTGTTATATGTTCAGTCCGAGCCAGATATGGGGGGACTTTCTAGGCAATACAAATTCATCCCTCTCCAGGGCAAATTCGATGCAAATAACAACTTATTACTACCAAAAATAAAACTCTAACCTGTTCTATTGACTTTAGTTTATTGTTTTGGTTAGAATAACGTGCCATTGTAAACTGCTCCTCTTTCCCACAATTAAGAATGTAACATTAAGGCTGGATATTAATTCGCCGAGATGGGATTTGCGTTCAGTTTCCCCCCTTATCTCGTCTGAGCACTGAGAGACTACAAAACTGACACACATTTTTTTACTGGAGAGTCGCACTATTTTCTATTTTATGTTTAATTTTCAGGATTTTTACCTATATTAGGGCCATGAATGTGTTTTCAAGCTAGAGTGTGAATAGGGTTGGTGCATGAAAAGATTGTTGGTCTAGAAACAATTATATAAGGGGTAACAAGTTGCCAAGAAACGAAATTGTGGGTTTAAGCAAGCGCGGGAAGTCAATTTTGAAAATGCTGTTCACAATTAATTTTAAACTCAGCAGATCAGCTGGTCAATGCAGCAGTTCCCTGCTGTATTGAGTACGGTAAGACCTACAGCTTATAGTTGTAGTCAATTTAGAGAGGAAGATACGCTTCAGGCGAGGCAAATTAGATTAACAGATTAATAATAACACTAAACGTGTAATACTGGCAGCTTGTACTATAATTATTGGTAGTAGGCTACTCAGTACCTTGGAATATTAAAAATGTGTACCAGTCATGGGTAGCGTAAGAGCGGTACAGCAGTAGGTTTACAAAATTTAATGAACTTAAGCTGCAATACAGCAATACTCCGATACTGTAATTTAATAGGGGGGTAGGGCTGAGCGCTGCATTGGTCAGGCAATCTGCCAAGTTTACAATTGTGAACAACATTTTATCAATGTTCTTCATGATGAATTAAATTAATTATAGTATCAAAAGATGCTATCATTTAATATAAGCGTCATGTGATATAATGGAGATTAAATATGTATTTGAATGGATCGAAAATTGCTTTCCATAGAAACCAAGATTAAAAATTATCAGATCACTTTGTAGTGATATAAAATCTGTATCAGTCAATAACACCCAATTTTCAAAATTGACTTGAAACAGAATTTCAAAATAGGATATTCTTCGTTCGAGACATGTAATTTTATAGTTGCATAGTATTTTTCGAATGGAATATATTAGGTACTAGTGTGTTTTGTGCACACACTCCCAACACATTTTTAATACTAGCTAGTTTTTGCTACTTCTTTTAAAATGTTCTAAAATATAATAGCTAATAATTAAGAAAAATAATAGTGTTCTAGAACACAGATTTTTGTTATTGATTACCGGTACTTTTTATTAAATAGTTTTATTTATTTGGTTCCGGACAATACTGACCTAGGACAATTCCGACCCGGACAATTCTGACCCATGACAATTTCATACGATTTCTGGGTGAGTCGGAATTGTCCGGATCGGAATTGTCGTGTAAACAATGTTATAGTGTATAACATTAATATTATTGAAGTGATATTACTTCCCATACTTAAAAACTAATCCTTCTGGGATCTCAACTTGGGGGATACAGCATTGGAATCAATCCTTTTCATTAAAACTGCCAAACTGGATGGAGACGTTCTCCAAACGATTGCAAATCCTTTCATACCATGATGCCTTCACTTACTCCCCACCATTATTGGTTCTCAATTTCCAAGCTGATGTACATCCTCTGCTGTGCCTCCTAATTCTCATCTTACTCATTGTCCAAGTTTGAGTATTTCATACCAGTAAATTCATACCATTTTTCCTTTGGAATCACCCACAGCAAGCTGGCATCATGGAAACGGCACAACACGATGTGATTGCCCGCCGGGAGCTTTAATCAAAGGTTGCACGCAATAGGCTTCAAACTGTCTGATATGGGCGTTACTGACGTACTGGTATAATTGAAATTAATTTAAAGTGATAATATAAATGGCTAAAAATAATAGGCCTATAAAGTAATTATAAAATATAATGAAATTTGTTTTGCCTCTTTAAACAAATAATCAATTAATACATAGAAACTAAATAACGCCACCTGATAACGAATGACTTCAAAAGGACATAACGAAAGGGACTACCGGTACATAATTTATAAACACAAAAAATATAGAAAATAATTCATGAAAGCAACCGATAATTGAAAAACTAATACCAGAAATAGATTCACCATAATATTTTACCCCAGAGAATGTGTATGTTTATCAGTCAAACTAGTTACCAGTAAATTAAACAACATGGCCGTCACTAGCGCAGTCTGGATTTACCGTGTGCCAATCCTTGCTTCAGTAGTCCCTGGAATTGAAAGATTTAACTGTAAAATGTTCTATATACTGTTTTTAAATGGAAGAAAATTCGAAAATCAGCAGAAAATTCAGAGCATTTAACCCTTTGGGTACTAAAATGTCTCCAAAAATCATCACCAAGACGCCAAAAGAAAATATTTAAAAAAAATAGCGATTACACTAGTAATATTTATTTAACTAGTTTATAAAATGTATTTACGTTTATATAAATCATAAATACGATATATATATTGTATATATGTATGTGTATATATTTATATACGCAGATAATATACATACATGTATATATCCATATATGTTATACTGCATCACATATATTATTATTTTCAGGCACCTGTATGGTATTATTATTATATAATAATATAAACTATTATACAATTATTTAGATATATATATAATCTTTCGGAATGAACAGTATAATTTCATAACTAATGAACAAACTCCTAGTGCCACGTGGCGGCTCAACCAATGCATAAAGATGGTTTCGTCGGAAAATCTGGGCAATAATGAGTTAGTTTCCGTTTTAATTATTATTTTTGTAACCCAGTTGGTCAGTTCATTACAGAGGCTAATACATAAAAGTCCTGTACCTGACCCAGGGACCAGCACAGCAGTAAGCCTACGAAATTTTTGACGGACAGACTGAAGACAGCCATGAAAACCATGAAAACGGACATCAAAAATGAAATAAACGACCAGGAAAACTATGGCAAGCGAAAATTTTGCATTGCGTATTTTGACAGTCAGACCACAGACAGAGTGACAGACAGTGACAGACCTTGACAGACAGTGATTAAACGATATGTCAGTTTGGCAAAATGTTGAACAAAATGTTGGCGTGGCTTTTAATGACAATATTTAAGGATGCAGAATCGAATTGGACTACTTTCAATACAATGTAAATTAAGGTTTGTGCCAATTTAGAGTGGGGGCTCATATTTGGCGGGACTCCAAATATAACATTTTTCATTTTCGGTGAAAATTTCAATTCTAGTGACTTTTGTAAGATTATGAAAGTACTATTAATTTTTAATTCGATTTAGCATGAAGGGAAACCTCTAATTTGGAACACTTAGAAATGAAAACAAATTAATTTAAAATATGGAGTCGCGCACCAATTTTGGTGAACCAAAAATCCACAAATCCCCTCATTTTCATATTTTAAAGTTCTTCCGTATTTAATTGGGGGTGAAAGAACCCCCAAAGTTTCTGAATTACGGGTACCAGATGATGCGAAAAGTACAAGAGTGGGTATGGGTTTTCTTGAATTTTCTGGGCTGGTTAACATATAACACGTGAAATTCACGTATTTAAGTGGCCCCATACTTATTACACATTTTTACACATTTATTCTTGGTTCCACCAAAGTCACACTGAAAATATTGCTGCTATACAATACAGTATGTGTTTATCACATATTTTTCATGCATTCTCTGTATTCTTATTGGTCAATTACAAGTGAGTAACTAATGTATATTGTGTAGTAGACTCGCCTCGATGGCTCGCCCCTTGTCTTGTATCTGTATGCGTCATGGATATACCGGTATACTGACTTACTGAATATATGGACGACCGGTACCAGACAGCTAGTCATGGCGCAGCTTTGGTTCTCGAACCTACCGTGACACTCACTGCCCAAACTGCCACACCTGACTGCCTAAAACTGTAAAACCACTATCTGTCACTTGCTATCTTCTGATCCTACTGCAGTACTTGCCTGAACATGGATACGCACCTGCCCGCGCCCGCCGACAACCGCGACCCTCTCACTTTTATCCTCCGCAGCGCACCCCCACCATTCGATATCGACTCAGAGCGATCGACCTGGGACCTGTGGAAGGACGAGTGGGAGGCCTTCCTCGTCACGTCCGGCCTGGGCAACCTCCGTGTGACAGACACCTCTGTCCCTCCAGACCCACAAGCCTCCGCGCGACTCCTCACCGCCACCAACCGGCAACGACGCGCCGCCCTGACAACGGCCTTCTCGCGGAGCACGAACGCCGTCGTAAAGGGACTTGGTCTAACCACTGCCGAGAACTCCGATCCCGATACGGTACTCGGGAAGCTCGGCACTCACATTGACGGGTGGACGAACAAGCGAGTCCACCGCCAGGAACTCGCCCGCCGAAACCGCCTCCCAGATGAACCACCCGAAACATTCCTGGTGCACCTCCGTGACATCGCCACCAAATGCGGTTTCGTAGCGCTTCCCACTGCCAATGCCGATACAAACGATCGCCTCCTGGATCTGTTCATCGCTGGATTCCACGACCAGGAGGTGACCGAACACCTTCTCCGCCTCCCCGCTGGAAGTTCCCTCACCGACGTACTGCAACTAGCGCAGGCCGTGTGGGCCGCCCGGAAAGACGCCGCCTCCTTCGCGAACCCCGCACCCGCATCGTCTGCAGCTCGGGCCAACGCACTGCGCCCCCGGCAACCCGAACGAGGGCGCTCGGGCCGTCCCCACGGCACTACTTCCAGTGCCCACTGCCCCCAGTGCGGTTATCCGCCTCACCCCATCGGTAAACAGTGTCCCGGTCTCGATGCGACCTGCCGTCACTGTGGCAACATGGGACACTACGACCGGATGTGTCCCCGCCGACCAAACACCAACATGACATCTGGGGCACCTAACCACACCAACCCGGACTCCGACTTCTCTTCGACCAACCTCGCCGAGGTTTGGTCCCTCCTCGCCGGCGCCGAACTCATGTCAGCGATGGAGCAGCTGGAGCCGCTGGAGACCATCACAGTCGGGTTCCAGGTTGCCGCCAACACCTCCTTCGGCATCCGCGAGCTCCAATTCCTCCCCGATTCCGGAGCCAACATAACTGGAATTCCGCTCCGTACGTTTCTCGCCTTCGGGGGGTGGTTGGCCAACCTATGGCAACCAGTCCCTGCCCCACAGGCCCCCAAACTCGCTGATGGCAGTAGGACTGGCTGGTCGTTCAAAGGGATCTTCAAGGCCACCTTCCAGTGCTTGGCGCTCCGCACAGCATGCACCACCGAGGTCTGGGTGCTAGACGGTCTCCAACAACCACTGCTGTCAAGCAAGGCGTGTTTCCTCCTCGGGATCCTGTCGAGCCCGATCCTGCGAGGAGGTACCCCGCCACGCCCACAGTGCTACTCCATTGCGGCCCGGCCAGCACAGCCGACCCCGCCCGAACCGGTTGCTATCCCGACCCCGCCACCACCAGCCCTGGCTACTGCACCAGCAGCTACAACCACCAGCACCACATGGGATAAACTCGCGGCCCGGTTCCCACGTCCACTGTCAGGGATCTGTCGGGTAATGAGAGGCAGCCCAATAACAATCAAACTCCGCAAGGACGCCTCTCCAACTTTCTCGTATGCGAACCGTGCCATCCCTGCCAACTTGGAGGATGCCTTCGACCGGGAACTCCGTAACCAAGTCACCATGGGGATCCTTGAGCCCGCAGATAACGAGAACGACCCGAGCGCGTGGCTCAGTCCCATGGTTGTCACCCGGAAGAAGGACCCCAACTCAGTTCGCATCACGGTGGACCTCCAGCAACTCAACAGGCACACCATCCGACCTGCCTACTTCTCCCCAGCCCCGTTCCAGGTTGTCTCTCGGATTCCACCATCCGCGCAATTCTTCTCAGTCCTGGATGGGCTGAAGGGGTTCCACCAGGTGGAACTGGACACCGCGAGCCGGAAGTTGACCACCTTCGTCACCCCGCGTGGTCGCTACCGGTACCGCAGGATGCCCATGGGATGGCATGGCAGTTCGGACGTTTTCAACGCCCGAATGCCCAAGGCCCTGCACGGCGTCCCCAACATCGCCAGGATCGTGGAGGACATCCTGGTGTATTCTGACACCGAGGAAGACCACGAGGAAGCCGTCGCCCGGGTTCTTGCAGCCTGCGACGCCGCCGACATCTCGATAAACACCAAGAAGGTGCAGTTCTGCCTTCCCGAGGTGAGATTCGGCGGCTATGTAATCTCACACGGCCAGCACCGCATCGACCCGGAGCTCACGGACAACCTTCGTCACTTCCCCATCCCGACATGTCGGAAAGAACTCCGATCCTTCCTCGGCCTGGCTCAGCAACTTGGCAACTCCACCACCGAGATCACCCAACTGGTGGAGCCCCTCCGCAGCCTGAACTCCAACCACTCCGCTTGGTTGTGGCTCCCCCAGCACCAGGCTGCGTTCGAGGCAACCCGCACCGCACTCTCCACCGCACGCTACCTCTCCGGGTTCCATCCCGATCGTCATACCGACCTCCTCACTGATGCCTCCCGCCTGAATGGACTCGGTTTCCTTCTGAGGCAGTGGGACTCGTCCCGGAACGGGTGGATGACCATTCAGTGCGGTTCCCGGAACCTCGTGAAACACAAGGCCAACTGGTCCGGGATGGCCGAACTCGAGGCCTTGGGTGCCGCCTGGGCTGCCCACAAATGTCGCTACTTCCTCGATGGCCTCCGTCACTTCAACCTGGTGACGGACTGCAGCCCCCTGTTCCCAGTACTCAATGACCGCCGCCTGGACCAGGTAACCAACGATCGCCTCCTGAAGTTGAAGACTGCATTGGCCCAGTTCAACTTCACCGCACACCACCAACGCAGTTCGAAGCACCTCGTCGCCGACGCGTTTTCCCGTGCCCCCCTCCACACACCTGAGCCCGACGACTTACTTCTGACCCCCGACGACGACGCAGACCGGGAATTCATGGTGAATGCCGCCATCAGCCAACTCCCATCGCTTGATTCCCGGGACGCGCGTATCAAGCAAGTTCAGGAGGCCGGCCAACGCGACCCAGTTTACCGCGCCCTCCTCAACGTCATCCAAGAGGGTTGGCCGACCTCAAAACACAACGTGGTCGACGACCAACGCCGGCCCTACTTCGTCCACCGCGCCGACCTGATGATCCACGAGGGGGTGATCCTAAAAGGCCCTCAACTTTACATCCCCTTTGAGTTACGCCGCACTACCCTCAAAACAGCTACACACTGCCCACCAGGGGCTGAACAAGACTCGGGATCGTGCGACCAGGTCGGTCTGGTGGCCATCCCTGCTGAACGACATCCAACAAACAGTAAATCGATGCCGTTCCTGCCAGACCAACCTCCCCACCCACGCCCCTCCAACACAACCCGGAGGCCACGAGGCCCTTCCAGCGCACCCATGCCGACCTCTTCCAGGTCGGCGCCATTAAATACTTAGTGGTCACCGACGAGTATACCGGCTGGCCCACGCTGTACCGCCTCAACTCAGACACAACATCTCGCGCGATCATCAACTGCCTCCGCCACCTCTTCCTCGCCACCGCCGTCCCTACAATCCTCCACCCCGACAGTGGCCCCCAATTCGTATCTAACGAAGTCCGCCAGTTCCTCCACCAGTGGGGGGTCCAGCTCGAGCCCTCCAGCCCCTACCTGGTGCGCACCAATGGCCGTGCCGAGGCCGCGGTCAAGGCCATGAAGAAACTCATCCTGGGGGCCAACCACGACTCGGACGCAATCGCGCAGGGGATCCTGGCTTTCCGCAACACCCCACGCTACGGTGGTCGATCCCCTGCCGAGCTCCTGTACGGTCGCAACGTCCGGGAGGCCCTCCCCGTCCACTTTACCTCCTTCGCCCCCAAGTGGCGCCAAACATTCAGGGAGCTGGACGAGGTGGCTGCCACCAACCGCAACGAACTACAGGCGAACTATAACCGCCACACACGCCCACTGAAAACACTCCTGGTCGGCCAGCCGGTTACCATTCAAGACCCCACCACTAAGCGTTGGGCTGGCCTTGGAACCGTGGTCGAGGCCCTCCCCAGCCACGACTTCCACGTGCGCCAAGAGTGCGGGCGAATTGTGCGACGGAACCGCGTCCTTTTGCGTGTCCGCACATTCAGCGCGCCCCCTAGCGGCCCGCCCGCCCCACCCCCTACGTCTGCCCAACCTGAGCCCACACTGCCATCACATCTCGCCCCACCAACACCCCCGACTCAAACGTCACACGATCCACCAACACAGAGGCCATGGTCCACCGTTGCCTCTCCACAACCAACCAACCCGACCCATACTCGTTCTGGCAGACTCGTCCAACCGCCAGCATATTATGGTTATGGTAATGAATAGAAGACCCACCCCTATGGCTCGCCCCATCCCCTGTGTAGTAGACTCGCCTCGATGGCTCGCCCCCACCTGCCGAACTAGATCGCACTTAGCCCACCCCCTTCGCCGAAGGGGTATGTGTAGTAGACTCGCCTCGATGGCTCGCCCCTAGTCTTGTATCTGTATGCGTTATGGATATACCGGTATACTGACTTACTGAATATACGGACGACCGGTACCAGACAGCTAGTCATATATTACTTTCACTAAAAAACGTTGTTTAACTTGCTCGGGCTTCGGCCTCAGTAGTTATACTGTTTTTTTCCTTCAGGTGAAAGGAATATATCGGTATTCAATACTACCGATAAAATATAATATAGTTAGTATATTATGGAAAGTCTTTTTAAATAAATGTTACTTTGTCTGGATAAAGGACACCCACATCCTACATGATACACCCTCACATACGTTCGCTTGTTCTGTTCGCTTGGTGCATTGGAGCAGTCATCTATAATCTTTATCTGTTTCATATATGTGGATTTACATCATACGGGAAACAGATTCGCATGTGCCGGGTGATGATAAACCCAATGTCGGCTATCTGTTATAGTTTAATAACTTCGGTGGTGAGTGGTGGCTGGTGGAGCGCTGATCCTTTATATACTCAACTGAATCTGTATTCAAGCGCAAAGTTTTATGAATAAAACAACATGCACCAGATGGTTTATGTGTTCTGCCAGTAAGATGCAAAGAAAGATTTGTCTGAAATACTTTCTCTCTTTTTAGGATTCAATTGATCCTGCTCTGGAGCAACTGTAATCCCATTGGTCGTTCCTTTAAAACTGTTCCCCAGTAACAAAGTTAGCTTCCTATATAAAATCTGACATTAAAGGCATCCCAAAGATGTAAATACTAAGCAAATGTGCATTGGCAGTTGTTTTCTTTTCTATTGCTATTTTCTTTGTAAGTATTAAACTATTTTTTACCGACGCTAAAGATCGCTTTTATTTGATATTCAACGCGTTCCCGTTAATTATATAACGACTTTAATAACCAAAAACTGCTGAATTCAATAGTTTGTGAAGAATAAAAACATTTGGTAAGTTAAACTATAATTTATTTATTCCTATATCTGGTTATTAATAGTGATGACATGATAATAAATACATTTAATAACAGCTGTAATAATAATATTGAAAGATAATCTGCAATCAAAGTAAAAAATCAAAGAATCTTTCCCAATACTTCTGTGCGGTTTAGTGTATATCATTTGAAAGCTCAATTATATATTATAGAATGCAGCACACTGTCAAATTGTTTAATAAATGGAATTCAATTGAATTACAATAACAATAAACATAATATACAAGAATTACACAATAGAAATATAAGAAAATATAAGAAAATATAAGAAAATATAAGAAAATCTAAGAAAATCTAAGAAAATATAAGAAAATATAAGAAAATATAAAAAATATAAGAAAATATAAGAAAATAGAAAATATAAGAAAATATAAGAAAATATAAGAAAATATAAGAAAATATAAGAAAATATAAGAAAATATTCAAGAATTAAAAATACATGGAACAATATTTTATTTAAGATTTTTGTTTTTGTGAAAGTTTTATAAATCCGTTAGTCATCTGTATCTTTTTTATATTAATTGTGAAATTGGTCAATAAGTGCATTTTGTACCCTAACTTAAAATTGTTTTATCAATAACAGACACTGTGATTGTTGATTGATTGTCTGATGTTTGAAAATTTTTTTGAAACTGTCTTTTCTATTCTGCACTTTTGCTGTTGCATTTCAAACTATTAGGCATTGGCAGTTCCCTGCGAATCTTCCGAGCTGAAACACCACCCAACTGTACCATCCCACCGTACCAGGAGTCGTTAAAACATCCAAATTCCAAGACTGCAAATTGTAAAGTACTGTCAGATAAGTGTATATTGGAGTACATAAGTGTACAAGTGCATTATTATAAAATGAAGACATTAGGCTTTAGCTTTCTGGTAGTGGGATACTGCATTAAACAATTACATGTTTATTGAACTTTTATATTGAAGATTAAATATTTTATTAAATATTGAACATATAAATGTTAAAGTATGTCCAACATGCTAAGCTTGAAATTAGCAGCCTCTAATGGCCTTATTATTAAACGAACGGATGAAGTGGTAGGCATTGACCAGCGGCAGCATAGTGTAAAGATGATAGAAAAAATAATAAAGTATATAGCTATATAGAGCTGTATAAAGCTTATAACTAACTCGGTGTACTTTCCCTATCACAATTACCTTACGTTATACAGTACATACATACACGTTAACCTTTCTGGGATTCACCTATCAGGTATTC
The DNA here is from genome assembly GCA_032718475.1 of Nemertoderma westbladi. NCBI lineage: Eukaryota > Metazoa > Xenacoelomorpha > Nemertodermatida > Nemertodermatidae > Nemertoderma > Nemertoderma westbladi. Next base: position 1,639 of record JAUCBJ010006923.1, on the reverse strand, counting down.
CCCTTTAAAACTTATATATATATATATAGACCCCCACCTTTTCCTGTTAGTTGACAGTACATAGACTGATGCAGACCGGTAGGTCGAAAACGTTTACTATTGTATCTTTATCTAATATAATATAACCAGCTAAAGACCCTCAATACTTTATTATTTTTTCTATCGGCCTTATTATTATTATTATTATATTTAGTATTTATTATAAGCAACTCATTCAAGCGCTATCTGATTGGTAGGCCATTTGGGCCGACCAATCAGTGATTGCTTGAATTAGTGGACAGGTGAAGTTCCAGAGATTTCTGCTGTTATGTTTTACTTTGCAGTTTAGCGCCATGTGAAGAATCGCAGGTTTTTATTAAAATCCAAGGTTACAGAATCAAACCAAAACAGTAAACGAATTATCGTATTTGTATAGGTTATAGAAATGAGCGATGAATCACTTAATAAGGAAAAATAAATTCTTGTACAAATGTATAAATTCCAGTAACATTTGACCGAAAAGTGAAAACCTTTTGATATTCTTCACATGGAATTATGGCGATTTAATTTTCGCAAATCAGGAAAACATGTCGATTGCCACAGGAATATTTTCAAATTAAACACTATAATACTAACAGTATGTGAGTTAAAGGGTTGAAATAACTCTTTAGTCCATCTGTTCACAGTTTATTCAACAGTCTAGACGAAGACAGTCAATGTATTACCATATTTGAATGAGCATCAGTAAACCGCACAACTACATGTTGGCTCGTTCACAGTCAACGTTAATCAAAATCACGTACTGCTCGCTTTCCGCTGGGTCGTTCACACTCAGTGGTGTACTGCTGGCCCTGCGGTACACAGTGCAGTGTACTGCTGGCCCTGCGGTACACAGTGCAGTGTACTGCTGGCCCTGCGATACACAGTGCAGTGTACTGCTGGCCCTGCGGTACACAGTGCAGTGTACTGCTGGCCCTGCGGTACACAGTGCAGTGTACCGCTGGCCCTGCGGTACACAGTGCAGTGTACTGCTGGCCCTGCGGTACACAGTGCAGTGTACTGCTGGCCCTGCGGTACACAGTGCAGTGTACTGCTGGCCCTGCGGTACACAGTGCAGTGTACTGCTGGCCCTGCGGTACACAGTGCAGTGTACTGCTGGCCCTGCGGTACACAGTGCAGTGTACCGCTGGCCCTGCGGTACACAGTGCAGTGTACTGCTGGCCCTGCGGTACACAGTGCAGTGTACTGCTGGCCCTGCGGTACACAGTGCAGTGTACCGCTGGCCCTGCGGTACACAGTGCAGTGTACTGCTGGCCCTGCGGTACACAGTGCAGTGTACTGCTGGCCCTGCGGTACACAGTGCAGTGTACTGCTGGCCCTGCGGTACACAGTGCAGTGTACTGCTGGCCCTGCGGTACACAGTGCAGTGTACTGCTGGCCCTACGGTACACAGTGCAGTGTACTGCTGGCCCTGCGGTACACAGTGCAGTGTACTGCTGGCCCTGTGGTACACAGTGCAGTGTACTGCTGGCCCTGTGGTACACAGTGCAGTGTACTGCTGGCCCTGCGGTACACAGTGCAGTGTACCGCTGGCCCTGCGGTACACAGTGCTGTGTACTGCTGGCCCTGCGGTACACAGTGCAGTGTACTGCTGGCCCTG
>JAUCBJ010006922.1:0-42100 GCA_032718475.1 Nemertoderma westbladi | reverse complement strand
TGTGTGTGTATCTCTGTACTTCATAACTATTGCTATATTTATTGCTTTGTTTATCTTTTACATATCTCGATTTTATGACATATTTGCTGCTTTATTTTTAAATTCTTTCTGTTATATTTTTAAATTTCTAACTGAACTACGGTCTACCATATTTTATTTATTTGTTCTGTTATATTTCTATCTGCACCAGAACTTTATTTTTTATTTTTTTAAATTACATACTATGTCTTCACTATTTATTTCTTTGTGTCAGTCGGAACATCATAAATATTGCTATATCTATAACGTAATTTTCTAGTATTTTCCATATTTCGAATTGCTGTTATATTTTTTTAATTACGTAGGTACTGTACTACGGTCTATCATGTTTTATTTAGTTGCATGTTAAACAATTATTGCACGTAATTTCTGTTTAATTCAGTTTAATTTAAAGGGACCTCCATGGAAACGAGGTATAACCTCATGGGGCTATCCCTAACATTGTACTGTACTATAATTCAATATTATGTTGGTTGCATTATTTTTAAAACATATAATTTCCATATACCGTTATTAATATACTGTTTATGTTATTGTTATGTACGATGTTAATAAAAAACTTCAACTTCAATTTAAACCGAAAATGTAATTGCATTGTGTTGTAGACACACATGATAGGCCTACCTGTTCTATAAGATCTATAATTACTGGATTGAATTCTCTCTGGAACTCCATATTTCTTGCTGTTGGAGAACGCACGTATAAGCTGCATCCAGTAAACCGAGTGCAGACCCAATCAAGGAATTTATATGGCGTATTGTAGCCAACTGCTGCTTTACAAGTGCACATGTATACCACTCCTGAAAATGATCAGTAAATTAATATTAATAGACCTTTTCATTTTGCTAGCAAACAGTCACAATGAACTTGTGAATGCAATGGGAGCGGCTTGCAGTGTCAGATTTATTTTTAAACAGTAAATACAGTAGAATAGAGTTACAGTATATTTTTCAGAGTAATAAGCGTCGATTTTCCCAATGTTGATTCCGTCGAAACTCCCTATCAGCCTTGATAACAGTCAATTTGGTCTCAGTGCAGAAGACTAATTAATTACACTGCACTGTAGATCGTGAAAAAGTAAAATAAATCGATTGAAATTTAAACATGAAATGATCAACCGCAATATGATGGGATGCCGACACACATAGAACCATCAGCAAGGCCAAGGCCACACGAAATCACTGTCATGTGTCTGTCACAGCCATATACTGTATTAGTGTATTGTCCAACATCGCCGATGTAGGCCTACTCCAGTCCCGTGTCCTTCAGAAGGCCGGCGAAAAATTATTGTCTTTCTTTCAATAATTGTAAATAAGATTGCGAGAGCAAAAGGTTGTCCTCAACTAATACTGTAGTATAGCGTAGTTTACTATACCTCAGAACATGCTGTATGCCTATACAGTACATTACTGCAGAGAAGATAAGTAGTCAGTTGTTAGTTAATAGTTGATAAGTTGGGACTTAAGAGTCCCAACTTTAATAAGAAGGTACCGACCGGTACTCAATTAGTTTTATCGACCCCTATGTATTTCCACTATGAACTTGTACTGTATTATTCATTGTTGTGTTGGGGTTGATCCTCATACATCTGGCTATCTGGGCGACCTTGGCTTATTGGTCTAAAGCTCATCTCAAGATTTAAAGGTTAGGAAAGGTTAGTGGCCCTTACAAACTGTCTAAGATTTGGAATCCTCTGCAATAAGTTAGTACAGTATATGGTGTTCGGACACTTCCCCCCCGGACAGTTCCCCCCCGCTCAAGTAGGACACTTCCCCCCCGGACACTTCCCCCCCGGACACTTCCCCCACGCGGACACTTCCCCCCCGACTGTTCTTAACTTCGCACATTCGTATTTTTCATTTTGTAAGGTAAACGGATCGCTTGTATCCAGATAAGTTGTATCCAATTTTCCTTTCGTAGCTCAGAAAGTGATCTTTTGCATCCCGATTTTACATTTTATATCCAAGTTTTATTTATGGGTTTTATCAATGCAATTACATCGTATTGTTTGCTAATCTTTAAACAATTAATTATATATAAAATCCATCTATAAATTCCATCCCCGGAATGATATACTGTTTTTATTAACTATAGAATTATAATAATTAATTGTTTTAATTATAGGTATTATTATGTAATAGTCTTCTTCAAATTGTAGCAGATGGGGATGAATATTATTGTTGCAATCAAAATTATACCTCTCCAGGGTAAAATCGACATGCGTCGACCTGTATTCTGTGTTCAGCATTACATATTGATATATATATTACTACTATACATACTATATAGATATTATACACACTACATATTAAATTTCATGGTTACTTGCAATATTTTTAATAGGATTTTGTTGAATTATATAATATTGTAGTAATTTATATATTAAATTGGTTAACATTCAATACAGCTCCTACTTTAGGCTTAGTCAATTTATTATCTGATGATACAAACATGAATTAATTATTTCAAAATGGTCTTAAGTCTTTCACCACGGGCACTCAGGGAAATGCCGGGGTCTGGGGGCGATAACCTCCAAGAAAAGAAGCGGGGGTTTGGGGGCGGCAGCCCCCAAGAAAAGAAGCGGGGGTTTGGGGGCGGCAGCCCCCAAGAAAAGAAGCGGGCGTTTGGGGGCGGTAGCCCCCAACAAAAGAAGCGGGGGTTTGGGGGTGGCAGCCCCCAATTAAAAGAAATTAAAAGAATTAAAGGAATTAAAAGAAAAACAAACAGAATTTGACTATAAAAATGTTTCTTTTATAATTTTGAAAAAACTTGTCTAGATACAACTTGTCCTGTAACCATCTTTAACTTTTGTTTATTGCTTTGATGCACCCAGATTAATTTTAACAGTTTAACTGGGGGGGAAGTGTCCGGGGGGCAAGTGTCCGGGGGGGAAGTGTCCGGGGGGAAGTGTCCGGGGGGGAAGTGTCCTACTTGGGCGGGGGGGAAGTGTCCGCAGGGGAAGTGTCCGGGGGGGGGGGGGGGGGGGGAGTGTCCTAGATCCCAGTATATCCCTTGAATGGAACTTGTTACGAGAGTAGGCCTAGTATTGCCAATTTTTTAGTAAGAAAAACCAATGTTTGTTCTTTCTGCAGGACAGCCGGTTGTGGGTTGCTACACCTACACGACAACAAATAACATGCCGTATCCGGTCCTCACACTCATACGTGAAGGAGATTCTGAGCTCTGATAAACCAAGCGACTTTAATAAATTAACTCTAAACGCACTACTTGTTTTCCTCGTCAAATTATTATATTTTATTATATTTGAGCGTTAATAATAATAACAGGCAGAATGTCTAATGGCATGTTGGGTTGTCATCGGGCAAAAATAGTAGCAGGCCTATTATTTTATTTATTATTTTTTTATTTATTTATTTAGTTCAGGACTTCAGGTGAAAATTAATTAAATTATTGCACAAATTATAATATCAATCCATATTAAAAGGCAATAGCACACGAATATTAAAATTGTTAAATTGTTTAAGTTGCCGTTTTTTAAATTAAATTGGAGTTTCTTTATTAAAATAAGAGTACCAACCATATAAGCCAAATGGTGTTCAAAGATAATAATGTTTATCTAGGTTAACAAAGCAATTTTGGACCATTTCAAAGATTCTGGATGTAATACATGTTGCATGATGCAACAACTGATGAATTAGTTTATTATGGCGAAGAAGAACAATAGCCGGGCCAACTGTTTAACTGCGCATCTCAAATCACCCCCCACCCATCCCCAACCCCATGGAACATCGCCCTTAAAATTACCGGTACACTAAAACATAGAATAACAATTTATATATAAAAAAAAAAGTAAACTACTCAGCATGCGCTCCTAATATAAAGTTGCAATTTCGTTATAAAATAATACGAATAGGCCTACAGTATATACGTAGTTTTCAATATACAGAATATACTGTATCTACTAAATGTATTGACCTACCATTGTCTACCAATATATGGTATAACAAGGAATCACATTTGTTTGTTTGTGTGTTTCTCTTGTCAGCTCCTTTAGGAAGGCTTGGTAAAATCTTAGATGCGTTAGCTCGGTAATTTATGATGACGTCTTCCTTATAATCATCCCATTCTCGTATTGAATCTGCCAATACTACGGTACCTCGCCCCACTAAACAATACAATATTGAAATATCCATCAATAATTTAATTACAGTTAATAACTTAGGACCACTGCTCAATTAATCTTACCATTAAGGTACACATGCTAAAAAGTAGAATGAGCTAGAATGATCTAGAATGACCTAGAATGACCTAAGAATCACCTAGAATGAGCTATGAGGAGATGATAAAAAGCAATACCGACCTATACCGCGCTATAACAAGAAGAATCACATAGAATGAGCTATACAGTAGGGACTTAATAAAGAACAATACCGACCTATAACGTGCTATAACAAGAAGAATCACATAGAATGAGCTATACAGTAGGGACTTAATAAAGAACAATACCGACCTATAACGTGCTATAACAAGAAGAATCACATAGAATGAGCTATACAGTAGGGACTTAATAAAGAACAATACCGATCTATAACGTGCTATAACAAGAAGAATCACATAGAATGAGCTATACAGTAGGGACTTAATAAAGAACAATACCGACCTATAACGTGCTATAACAAGAAGAATCACATTGAATGAGCTATAGGAACTTAATAAAGAACAATACCGAACTATAACGAGCTATAACTAGAAGAATCACATTGAATGAGCTATAGGGACTTAATAAAGAACAATACCGACCTATAACGTGCTATAACAAGAAGAATCACATTGAATGAGCTATACAGTAGGGACTTAATAAAGAACAATACCGACCTATAACGTGCTATAACAAGAAGAATCACATTGAATGAGCTATAGGAACTTAATAAAGAACAATACCGAACTATAACGAGCTATAACAAGAATAACCACATTGAATGAGCTATAGGGACTTAATAAAGAACAATACCGACCTATAACGTGCTATAACAAGAAGAATCACATTGAATGAGCTATAGGAACTTAATAAAGAACAATACCGAACTATAACGAGCTATAACTAGAAGAATCACATTGAATGAGCTATAGGGACTTAATAAAGAACAATACCGACCTATAACGTGCTATAACAAGAAGAATCACATTGAATGAGCTATAGGAACTTAATAAAGAACAATACCGAACTATAACGAGCTATAACTAGAAGAATCACATTGAATGAGCTATAGGAACTTAATAAAGAACAATACCGAACTATAACGAGCTATAACTAGAAGAATCACATTGAATGAGCTATAGGGACTTAATAATGAACAATACCGACCTATAACGTGCTATAACAAGAAGAATCACATAGAATGAGCTATACAGTAGGGACTTAATAAAGAACAATACCGACCTATAACGAGCTATAACAAGAAGAATCACATTGAATGAGCTATAGGGACTTAATAATGAACAATACCGACCTATAACGTGCTATAACAAGAAGAATCACATAGAATGAGCTATACAGTAGGGACTTAATAAAGAACAATACCGACCTATAACGTGCTATAACAAGAAGAATCACATAGAATGAGCTATACAGTAGGGACTTAATAAAGAACAATACCGACCTATAACGTGCTATAACAAGAAGAATCACATAGAATGAGCTATACAGTAGGGACTTAATAAAGAACAATACCGACCTATAACGTGCTATAACAAGAAGAATCACATAGAATGAGCTATACAGTAGGGACTTAATAAAGAACAATACCGACCTGTAACGAGATAATACCGACCTATACTGAGTTATAATAAGATAAATATTTAACTATAGCGAGCAAAATATGAGATAATACAGAGGTGTATCGACCTATAGGCCTACTCAACTATAACAATAATGCATAGCCATACCGTGCTAATTCTATAAGTACAGTAAGTACATATTCTATTAATTTGATTTCAGTAATGTTAGGAACCGTCAGGTTACTTTCTGTAACGAATCCATCCTAGATATAAAACCGTGTAGGCAATGACTGAGTGAGTGAGTGATCAAAATTAAAACGATATTCCTATTTATTTAACCAAATGACCATTTGAATATAATGAATATCGTTATAGGATATAAAACATAATTTTAATAATGATTTGTAGATCATGATTTTTTGTTGGTGATAGACCACTCGCCCCTAGGGTCGACAATTTATTTTATTATTTATTTTCATGGTCAAAAAATTAGGAAAATCGTTTTAAATATGATCACTCACTTGTTAGGAACTGGATCATTATCTAGGCGATTCTAGGTCATTCTAGATCATTCTACTATTTACCAGTATAATATACTATTGTACCCATTACAATTGCTATAAAAAAATAATATAGACAGTCATTTAATATTCTTTGTTCACTAAATTTTCACACGAAAATCACTAAAATATTTGTTTCCACTTATCACTAAAATCTATAGATTATAACCAAATAAGCGAAAGAGCAGGATACAGTGGCACATTATTCTAACCAAAACAATAAACGAGATTCACTAGGTTACAGTTTTAATTTTTATGATACAAAAATACATTTGAGTGATAATGATATGTATATATTTTAGTGAGAAAAAATTTAGTGAAAAATCAATGTAATAATTTACTGGAAAAAGCAATTATTTTATTGACAAATATAATTAATGCGAAATATAAATGCGGCAGTGGTTTACAAATTTGTTTATTTCACTTATACGAATAATCTTCTCTGATAAAATATCCTACAGTAGGCCTACTTTATATGCGCCCATGAACGTAATTTCCAACGAAATACATTACTACTGGTGGGAAAATGAAACCAAAAATTTGATGTGGCTGTATACAAGTGATGCACGTTTGTGGTGCCTTCGCGCAGCAGGAGAGCCTATATTAGAAAGTACATTATACTAATCTCTATTAGATATACGAAAACCGTCTTTCCCAAAATATATATGAGTGAAGGCGATGCTATCAGTTTGTGATAAAATAGTTGTAAAAACAGAGATCCATTTCAGTTTGCCCTTAGACACTTTAACTGTCATTTATAAACTTCTAACTAGGGTTATTTAAGCTAAGTATGACATTTTTAGTTTTACAATACTCTTCTCCTTCATTAGCCTCGTTGCGCTCGTCCTGTTTTATCTTAAAATAATTTTCCTAAACGGAGACTAACGACCTTTATAACTATGCAAAGTCTCAAAACTGTGAGAGTAACTGCTGATTTATGGCAGATGGATACTCGTATCCACTGTAAACTCGTTGCGTTCGTTCGTTTAGTTTTACCAAGCATCCGATTCTTTCTAAACTTTTGCCGGACTACATACGTACCAAGTTTCGTTTAATTTCATCACGGAATAACCGAGTTATTAGCGATCAAAAATTTACGACGACGATAGACGACGACGACAGACAACTCGTTAATGGCAACCTTATGGTAAGGCTTCGCTCACTTCGTGGCTCGCCCACATGCGTGTTGGTTCAGTTTGTCGGTTCACTTTACTGTAGTAGTAGGCCTTTGTACTACAAGCCGGACTAAAACTTTACTGATACTGTAAGTTAGGCCTACATATAATATACATTTATTATAGGAAGGGATCTTGGGGTCTTAGCCTCGAATGATAAGTTTATTTTACCGAAAAGAACTTATCTTTTATTGGCGCAATTGTAGGACTAATCCCATCACATGCGTACTTTTTAACCGGGTAGTGTACAAATTTAGGAATCGCGTAATTTTTTTTCTTGAAATTAATATCTCATATCTCTCCAAACCACGTACGCGTTTCGACCTTACTGGGTCTCATCAGCGTGGTGTCGGATTCGAACCTGGGACCTCGAGGTGGAAGCCGAGACTACAACCACTAGGCCAGGCCAGGACTAGGCCTTAAAAAGTACGCATGTGATGGGATTAGTCCTACAATTGCGCCAATAAAAGATAAGTTCTTTTCGGTAAAATAAACTTATCATTCGAGGCTAAGACCCCAAGATCCCTTCCTATAATAAATGTATAATAACAAGCACCTCGAAAAATACAGCTTGCCAACACATTGTTACTACATATAATATGTACTACAGTACAAGCCGGACTACATAACAGTATTATCTATCGCCATACGGTAGAAATAGGCAGACAGGCTTAGCTTTTTAAATCAAATATTATATCTATATAAATGCATAATTGTACAGTACTGTATAAACATTACAAAATATTGGTTAACATTAATCATACTCAAGCCGTCACACTACAGTATACTATAGTGATACGAATATAAAGTAAATAAAGGGCGGGTCACACTAGGGGCCTACTGTAAGTAAGCTCGTAAGCATGAATCATATAAACTGACAGTCCAATAGCAGTAGCAATTTTAATGCTGTTTGCTGGACTAAGGATATACTGTATGAGCCTTCCCCTTTACGAACACCATTATTTTCACCTAATATTATTTCCATTGCTTCTGTTCACAAGTTCACACGAACACCCGGCAATATAGTCTTTATGTAAGTTAAAAAATTTACGTACGTAATATTAATCAACAGTACAAAACTATACTGTAATTATATTACATCACAGTATGTAAGACTGTATCAGCCTACCGTGACCTGATTTAATAATATGTAGGCCTATGCCTCGCCTGCCCCCGCAGTCAGTTATGATTATAATATTACATAGGAGATTTTACTAAACCAGGAAGTTAACCCATTGCCTACTTACTCATTACAATCAATAAAACTTGAGGGAGGACGTTGCGCAGCACGTGACAGTATAGAAAGCGGCTTATCAGTTAAATAGTTAAATAGTTAAAATAGTTAAATAGTTAAGCTTATCATTTTAAATAGCTTGTATATTATTATGTAAATTTACAACTTTAGTGTCTGCAAGACGAACTCCAAAACGAAAGTCAATAACAAATATTGGTTTATGTATATAGTTAGTGGGATCTCTACAGTAGTTACGTAATAAATATTCGAGAACACTGTTCGCGCTTTTAGACCTTTTAGCAGTTTAACCTGCTAATTTAAATGTCCTTTAATTATAAATCGACTTTTGCCCTTACCAATTACCTGGTGTACTGAATTTACATCAGCCGAAGCCAGTCCGTGCGCGGCGTATGACCCACGGTGTGGGAGACTGGATTCGGGTTCCGGAGGAAGTATTGCGGTGTAGACCTACTGTATTATTCGATTGATCGCTACTATATAATCTCCGACAACTATATTTACTTTCGGGGAAATATTAACAGTTCCTTTAGGACGTGGCGCTTTAAGTATAAAACAGAGTTATGACTTATACTAATCACAACTAGATGGCTATGGAATCTCGTAAATAGCGCATTCTTTAGGAGATGCTTTATTAACCTTCACACGACTTCACACTACTTCACACTAATTCACACTAATTTGCCGACCGTCACTGATTTTGATTATATATAAGGAGGATTGCAACTGACACACGTAGGGATTATGAAATAGCATTTAATCCACACAAAAACCACTATAATTTGAGTCGCAGTTGCTACCAGTAGACCCTTCTGCTTACCTCAGTAATTAAGGGGTTTACGATTATTTATCGGTATTCTCCAAATATAACATCCATTAATATAAACAGCAATTAACAACAATATAAAACTGCATTAAAACAGTGCGGTGAACAGAGTCAGTATGTGTATGCGGCGATATGATGTGAAACAAGGTGAGACAAGCAGTGTGTCACCATGCTTTAAGTTGTTACGTTAATAGATTTACGTTCTTATAACTCAAGCCATCAGATGTTCTTGGGCCGAAGTCTGAAACGTCTGTACTTAGTACAGAATCCAGAAAAGGATTGGGTTCTCAGAAAAACTATAACTGCGCATGCGCCAATTTCCACAGGTAGGTCTCTATTGGCATAACTGGGAAGATTGCTCTGATTGGCTGAATAGGCTCAAACAAAGAAACCTCCACGTACACAAAGAATCAGCTGACAGATTTCGTCATCTTGTGTAAAGGCTTTTGCGGATATAACTAGTCATTTTCCCCGCAAAGTACTCTGTAGGTGTTTTAGCGGACATAAAAAGCCGTTTTCTTACTGTGTAGGTGTTTTAGTGGACATAAAAAGCCATTTTTTCTGTATGTGTACTTTAGCGGACATAACTAGCCATTTTATGCCGCAATACGCCAAAATACTCTTAATACAGTGTAGTTCAGATTATGACATCTATCAGCTGATATGTCGATGTGGAGCTTTTTGGCTTTCTTTGTTCGGCTCACTCGACCAATCAGAGCGATTTTCATTTTATCTTGTACAGAAGCCTACGGAAGATCGCGCAATGCATTATGGTCTTTGTTTACCTTTTTTCCTGAGCCCAGAACATCGGCTTTGGAATTATTCTGTGTTTCAGACTTTAGCCAAACATTAGAACGGCTTTGATTATAGAAACGTATAACTGTTATCAGTACATCATATGCATTATGCACAACCTTTCACCGCATCATTTTACTGCTTTTACTGTCGGTTATTAATTGTTATCAGTTGATGGATATGTTGTTATATTTGGAGAATATCGATAAATAATCCTAAAACCCCAATCTTCTTGATATACTGAAGGTTAGAGAGACCGGTTACATATAGCAATTGTGACTTACATTATAGTGGTTTTGGAGTGAATTGAATGCTATTTCATAGACCCTACATGTGTCAGTTGCTGTTCTCCTTATATATGATCAAATTTAGTGAAGGTCGGCAGATCAGTGTGCAGCAGTGTGCGGTAGTGTGCATGAGTATGACAGATAACAAAGCATTTCCTAAAGAATGCGCTTTATACGAAAATCATTAGCCATCCCATTGTGTTTAGTGTAAGTCATAACTCTGTTTACATACTTAGAGCGCCACGTCCTAAAGGAACTGTTAATATTTCCTGAAAGTGAATAATAATTGTCAGAGATTATATATTAACGATCAATCGAATAGTACAGTAGGTCTACACCACAATAAGGTCAGAGCATCCGAATCCAGTCTCCCTTAACCATGGGTGAATGATCGCGCATAGGCTGGCTTCGGCTAATGTAACTTTATGTGTATCAAATACTTGTTATAGGCTAAAGTCGATTTATAACTTAGAAGACACCTAAATTTGGCAGGTTAAACTGCTAAAGGTCTAAAAGCGCGAACAATAACAGTTATAATTTCTTTATTGCAACGTAGGCAATAAAGGCAAAAGTACCGGTCGACCGGTAACCAGTAGGCCTAACTACCTAAATACCCGAACCGGTACTTACAGCAGTACAGGTACTAGTATTATTTCGATTGTGATATATTGTATATTGTAGGCTGTTAGGGGATTAGGGATTGATCACCTCTCATTCCTTTGTATGGTTTACTTATTTCTGTCAGTTTTATTTATTTGTAGGTTAATATTGAACAGAAGGCATGTATGCCTGCTCAGATTGTACAAGTAATTTGTAGGCTGGATTATTGTCTGACTGTTGTTAAGTCTGAAGAGATTGCAGTGTGTGTAGAGTGTATGTCCGATAAAGTACTAGTTAGGAACGTGGGGGCATCCAGTGCTGTAAGGTAAATCCCCCCCCCCCCCCCCCCGAAAGAATAAGTCGTACTACTTGGTTAGAACGCATACTAACTAACCATTTCGGAGTCTGCATATACTGTAGTTTATTTAGGCTTAATAGTAGTCTGCCAGCGTTTGGTCTGTATTTTGTTTGTGTAGTCTGTACGGGTAGCGTAATATTTATTATTCAGAGTATATGCGATTATTCGCAACATTCACAACCCCAAGTTTATTCCTACAGTAATTGTGCTTGTTATATATACCGTTATAGTTAAATTAACCCCGGTACTACATCAGGGCTGTTTGGCGTAGGTAAAGACTGGTGATTTTATGCTCTGGTCACTCTGGCAGATACCGTGGTTCTTTTAGCTGTACAAGTTTTTTTAACTGCTGGTTATTTGTTGTATAAGTACTTGTACCTAATTTAGGGTTTAGTGTACAGTGCTTTCCGAAGGTAATTAGTTTGTAGGCAGTATATTTAATAGGCACGTTAGCTATAGTAGGCTGCGGTAATTAACTTCTAGGTAGGAACACTCCTTGTACATAACGTAGTACTTATAGCGCTACGGCTATAAGTCGTCAGACGGTGGTATTTTCCTATCTAGACAACACAATATATTTACTACTGCTTTATTATTTTCAAATACCGTAGTATCCTGTCCGTTTGTAATAACCAGAAATTCTAACTCCTTGTTAGGCTGGTTTGTAGATTTCTTGTAAAATTACCCCTAAAAAATTGTACGTGTAATTTTTTGTGTTTATTTAGAGATTGTAATCTCACCCCTTAATTGTACGTAATTTGTAGTAATAAGTAACTTAGTAAATTAGAATTATTTGTTTTAGTGTCCAACAAGTAGCACTTCACTGAGAGCGTACAGCTTCTGTGTAGTGACTCCTTCCCAGAAATAATAACATTTATTTCAAATATTGTAACAAAACCCATTAAACGGGTATATATATATTATAAATCAACTCAAACCGATTTATAAAATAGTAGGCCTGTCATATAACAATTAGGTCTTAATATCAGTTGGACTACTGCTTAAATAACGGTAATAAAGTAAAGTAAAGTAACTAAGTAACCCTAGAATTCAGAAATTAAATTATTCTAAAATAATTGACGTACCAGTATTTACGATAGGCTTATTATATTTATTTCTATAAATTTAAGCTGAAAATATATACCGGTATTCTGTAATTAATTCTAGTCTATAATTATACTTATATATACACTATAGGTGTAAGCTGTATACCGGTATTCACGTTAGGCTTATTATATATCTATATATTTGCGCTGAAATTATATACCGGTATTCTGTTCTGTTCTATTCTGGAACCCTAATATTCGATCCATAATAATACTTATATACTATAAGTGTATACCGGTATTCTAATATATTGTATATATATCACGTTACCTAGAGTAACGATATCGGTAATTAATTACAAGGCTAACAGTGATACTGAATTACTAGACTTGCTTTAACTGTAATTATAGCAGTAGGCATTCAACTGTACAATCAAACATGTCTGACACAAAACAAACACTGTCAGATAGTCTCTTAGAAAGTGCTAGAATGAGTGTTAGACAGGGTCTTAAAAGGATCTGGGACTCAGCTAAGAGTATAGAATGTCTGAGACCAAAGTCCAAGTCCCCTCCTACTGTAAGCTAGGTCATCCCTACAGTAGTAGTGTCAGACCCTAGGCTAGTAGAGCACCATAGGTCTATCATAGGCACTAGGGCTCAAGTCAAGCGGGACCAAGAGGCAGCTGTTAAACAGCAGCACCAGCAACACCCGAGCCGAGAACTTATTTCTCAGCGGCCCAATAGCTCCATTAGTTCGGATACTGTAGAGCTGACACCCGAGCGCGGAGCAAAGATGGCAGATGCGGTTTATTCGGATCCCCTTCTCATTCTTCCTGCATCCGTACTCACTAGGGTATTGATTGCGGTGGAGGAACACCAAATTGATTGGGCGAGAAGTAAGCAATCGACCAAGGACAGTTATGCGGGATACACAAGGGAGGAACTGAAGTCTATTGTCGAGACGCAATGGAACTTCCTCGGACCCAGACTCCCGTTTAACTTATCGGAAGCTGCCTGGGAGGACTTACACAGGATGGGAGTGACAAAAGACACTAGTGATCCAGCTGTGTGGAAGAGGTCGGCAGCAGGATATGTACAGGGATTCTTCAGCTCTTTGGAGCGATTAGAGGAACAACTGTTTCAACAACACCAAGGACCTCAAGAGCAGGGAGAGCTGCTTTATCAAGTTTGAGAAAGAATTCTAAGAATCAGACTACTCCTATCAGCCTTTGAGGAAGCTTCGAAGAGAACCCAAGACACGTCATTGCAAGTTGCTGTCAAGACTTGGTTTCAATGGGTGAGTCTCAAGGTTCAAGGAACGACCCAATGGAAAATTCAGCTAACTGAGCGCTCAACCCACGGGGACTCAACAGACGCTACCTTTTCTCAAGTGGAAAGCGAAGCAACATCAGAGAAACCTCAGAAGAAGGATGCCATTGACATCTATCTGTCAGACTATCAACGATTTCTAGGTGACGAAGAGTTGAGGAGAAGGCTGGCTGGACTTCGTCCTAATAGTGAAGGAGCCAAGTTTGTGCTGGACGCAATAGATGCGGAAATGTTAGTTGCGAACCAAGCTAAATTTGATGAAAGTAGCCGCATCGTTAGGGTTCAAGAAGAACAAGTAAAGAAAAAACGTATAGAAGACAGAAAGATAGCAGCAGCAGCAGCGGCAGAAGTTGAAAGAAAAGCGGCAGCGGCAGCGGCAGCGGCAGAGGCATAGGCTGAAAGAAAGGCGGCAGAAGCGGAAAGAAAGGTAGCAGCGGCAGAAAGAAAAGCGGCAGAGGCAGTGGCAGAAGCAGTAGATACATGGCACTACATAGATAAACAGAGAACAGCTACTCAGTGGCAGATGATAAGTCGATCCACCCCCAAGCGACAGGGCTTTACATCATCAGATGAAGGCGATACAACAGATCCTGAAGGCGGAGTAAATAGATCTCGTCTCAGCAGGCGTAGAAGAATACCCCACCATCAGAAATTGCCTAATTTGCCCCCAGCTGTGAGAAGGCAACTAGCTAGCTCAGACTTAGGTAGTACAGAACCCACAGACCAAATTATTAGAGTAAAAATACTCCCTACTATAGTAGATGAGCCTGAAATAATTAGGCCTGTCCTCGAAGCCACCCCTTTGGTGATAGAGACACCTGTACTCCCAGAACCTACCTCTAAATTCCCTTTGCACAGCACTAAACTACCTGTGCCCAGTAGAACCGCCCCTGAGACAGTTCCTGTCCTGAACTCCGAGCGAAATATCAACGATTTGTCGCCCGTTGTCCCTCGTCTACCCGCTACTATGTTGGCGGCTCTCGCTTCGGCGGTCGAGTGGGTGGATGAGGGACGGCGGGGGATGGATCTCCTGCTCGGGCAGATGCAGGAGACTGTTCAACAGTTCAAGGGAACAGTAAGGGAAAGTAGGTTAGAGTTACAAGAAGTGCAGCAGAGTATCGCGTTAGAACGCGATAAATTAGTAAATACACAAAAGGGTATACCACCACCCCCTGTAACAATGTGTCAACCTGTTAGGTCTGAAGTATTTCATGCGCAAGGTGTGGAGCCTACACGCATCTACACTGCTAGTGAAGTAGAAACTCCTATAGTAAACCCTATTAAGGGTAATTATAAACCTGTTGACAATGACATTCCATATAGATCTGATCCTAATCCGAGAAATTTATATACCGATAACTCGATATTAAATAATACGATGGCCCAAGAAAGTTTTACGCGTCAAATGGCTAGAACCGAAGCCCATCCAGCGGTAAAGGTGGGAGAGATTGTCAAGTTCAATGGAGATGAGATGAAATGGTTACCTTTTAATGAATATTACAAAGATATCATACAGAACTCTGTACTATCTAACGGAGAGAAACTTAGATTCCTCATCGAGTGTTTGGAAGGATCTCCCAAGTTAATAGCGTTAAAGTTTATTGGACATCCAGATGGATTAAGATAAGTTTGGGATACACTGAACATCAGGTATGGTAATAGGAATAACATAGCTAGGTATTTGTATGCAAAATTGGTAGCGCCCCAAAAGTTCCTTAGCAGCGGGATTATAGAGTTTTCCGATGAGATACAGGAGATCTGTAGACAACTAGACTGGTTAGGTAAGTCTCATGAATACCAGAATTCTATGGTTGTAGGAGCCTTAGCATCAGCTTTGCCAAAGAGTGAAGTAGGTACTCGCTGGGACAAAAAGGTTCTCTATTTGATGGACCAACAACATAGAGATCCAACCATGACGGACCTTCTGTCATTCTTAAACCGAGAGGTAAGATTACAACTCCTAAAACAGTCTAGAGAGAAGACTCCTGAAAGTGAGGTAAGTGAAAATTCCGTTTCTAGGCGAAAGGTAACACCAGTGTGTTATACCGACGACGGCAAAAGCCAAACCTCCCATGAGGAGCACAGCGGGAAAGACACTGGAAGATCTTACTATGTCAACAAAGCGCCTAAAGACGTAAGTAAATTTAAGTCTCGAACCAATGACAGGAGAGAACAGGTAACAAAAACTCCTCCTACGTCTCCTAAGAGAGTTCACGGAAGAAAACCCTAGGAAAGAACGAGTGTGCACAACGTTACCCAAGGTAAGGTAAGTAACATCAAACCAAAATGTGTGCTGTGCGACGGGCCCCACCGTTTAAGTGTGTGTGATGAATTCCTAAGGAAATCACTAAAAGATAGACGTGAAGTCATGTGGGATAAGCGGTTATGTTATAATTGCCTCAGACAAGGACACCAACGGCGAACCTGTTACTCCGACGCAAGGTGTGCTAAGTGCGGCGCGAAACATCATATCTTGCTGCACACAGAATTTGAAAGAACCCGCACGAGTCAGGTAAGTGAGCCCGAACTACATGTCCAATTCATTGATGTGAACGACACTGACCTCAGTTCTGAGATGGAAGGATTCTACACGGATGAATTCTCCGACGAAAACGAATCCTGTTATCTAATAAACACCGCAGTGTATCGAGCACTTACGTATGAGACTGAAACTGATAGTGAGCTCCCCCTAACTATTCCAGATCGACAACCATCTTGGAAAGCGCCAACTTCCAACGTAGGAATCCAGGAATTTCCCATAGTGCAGTTGAGAGTCCATGAGTTAAAAAATAGCTATATAGTGAACGCCCTCCTTGACTCCGGCAGCAAATGAACATTCATCGACAAAGAACTAGCCGAAGACATCTTTGCTGGACAACCCAAGTTCCGAACTAAGTTGAACCTTTCAGGAATTATGCAGGTTTGGAAATCTACAGTAGCTACAGACTACTATGTAGGCGCATTGTCCACCCCCCAGGATGAGCTAGGAGAACACAGTATAAGGTCAGTAAAAATGGTGGCGATAAAGAACTTCGCTACCAGCCAAGTGGAACCTTATAACTGGGATGAAGACGATTTCACCCAGCAGCATGAGATACCTAGATTCAACACTGACTACCCAGTGGTACAGATACTCATCGGCCAAAATGCGCATGAGGCGCTTGAGACATTAGAGAAACGGCCTGCTCGACCGCAACCATTGCAAACCTATGCGGGAAGAACAAGAGTAGGTTGGTACTTCACTGGACCTTCCCGTAGGACACTCCTGGAAAGGCTACCCAAAGATCAGGTCCATCAGGAGAGTGAATGGAAAGAAGACATCAGTGAGGGAGAGACGACCACAACTGAAGGAACACCATACTCCTCAGATAATGACGATATTAACTCTAATGTAGATCAATGGAGACATTGCCCCGAGACGATTAATCTAGCCGACATCGCTTCCAGAGGAGCAACTCCTCAAGAACTGACAGATACTCCAGACTGGCTAGGTGGACCCGACTTCCTAAGTAAAGAAGATGAATGGCCTCCCCATCTTACCACGGCTGAGATTAGACAAGCCAAGGGAGCGGAGAAAGTCAAACCTAAAACCCGGACGAGTAAATCAAGGTTATTTAAACCCGTGATAGATCTGTCTGTACTACACATTGCCAGGGACGACGCTGTGGATCTAAACTCCCCCACCACGAACCGATCTGTTGTGGAGATCAGAGAGAGAGACTGGAGATCTGGAACACCAGACGTCTCGCCGGGACTCTCACCTCTCATGCCGGGAGCGATGGACCACTATAGATCCTGGAATCGGCTTTGTAAGGCCGTCGTGTATTTGAAGCGATGTTTCTATCGTCACTATTCCAGGACAAAGAGGAAACCTGGAATTGTATTCGAAACACAACAACTCAATCGCCCAGTTGGTCGTTTATGTTTACTGGAAAGAGAACGAGAACTGTCCGGAAACTATGGAAGGCAAGATACTCTTCCCACGACCACCTCCCTAATCCAACCAACATCCAGGGACTCCCCAATGTGACAGCGTCTGGAGTGGGTGTGTGACTATATTATTTTATATTTGTTTTTATTATTTTATATTTATGTATGTATTATTATGTAATTTTATTATAATCGTTTTCTTTAATTTTATTTAGTAGAATGTTATTTTAGCGATTATTTAGTAGATTAGTGCAATATATATTAGTGTTTATTACTTACTTAATTATATTATATTATATATTTAGTGCAACGGCGAGAAATAATTCTTTTTCTCTTTCCTTACTGTCCGTATTACATTACAAATGCGTGACTACAGTAAGATGAAATGTCCGTACTTATTAAAGTACAATAAAGCTCCTACTATATTTAAGTATGATTGGTAAGTAGAGTATTAGGAATGCAAAGTTCAGATCCTCGTGTCTCAGCTAAACCAAGCTCTGGGTAGACCTTGGAAACGAATTGCCTCTTCTCACTGACATTGCTTCTTGCAATATTGCTCTCATACCGTATATTAAATAATACATATAGTAGCGTGATGTCCTTTTAACAGTAGTGTAAAACGCAAAATAAATCTGTTAAACCCTTTGACCATCTGTAATTCTAGTCGATTAAGATATCGCGGCACCCACCAATATACTTGAAAGACAAAATTCTAGAATCAATGGTTAACGTCCCCAGACAAGTTCTGGAATAAACCGGTGCCCATCTTAAATATTAACTATTAATATTTATAAAATCTGTCAAACAAATACAATAGAGTAAATACTTACAAGTTAACTCTAGAAAATCTATAAATCAAAATCTGTTAAAATTTAGATCCTTTAAAATTCTAGTCGATTAAGATATCGTAGCACTTACCAATACTCTTAAAAGGACAAATTTCCTAGAATTCAGGATCCTAGTCCCCAGACATGCTCTGGAATAAAATTATGTCTGTTTTAAGGATAAATAATAAAATTTACGGGAATAAATTTAAATTCATCTCTTTTAATGAATTTGATAAATTGTCATTTTTATACAATTTATAACATTCCCAAAATTCCATTAATTAATAGATCATGGGAGCGGAGATTCACCCTATTAAGTATATTAGTGTGCGAGAATCTCCAATATATAGTCAATAGCCGATAAAATTCATAAAATCATGTATAAAGAAGAATATTGACAATTAAAGAATTACTATTAAATAGCATCCCAGATCTGTATGCATGAGAATTATCATAATTCTACTGCTAGCTTTCCATAATGTCACCATGGCAACAACCACACTAGAATTAGAAGTGAGTTAAAAGAACAATAAAGCTTGCCCCATTGAATAGCATAAGGAATAAATAGCACACTGCTAGTATCCAAGGATACCCAATAATAACGTGGCATTCTGGAAGGCACTTGACTAACGGACAAATGGCCCGAATGTGTGCGGTTTGTGACAGTTGTGTGGAATTTGTGCGTTTATAGGTGAATGTTACTACTAAAGTGTGTTTACAGTAGCGAGTCGCAATTGTGAAAGTAACACTACCTCTGCAGTAAGAACCTGAAGTAAATCTAACCCCTTGGGACGGACAGTGGAGTGACTCGCGCTGGTTGTTGTTGTCGTTGTGCAGCTACTATGTGGGCGATAGGCACAGCGGCGACAGTACATCAGCGCTGAGGATCTTGCGCTGTCCGGGGGCCATGAGGGGTAGGCAGCGACGCCCGCTAGCCTAATTATAACTAATCATAATATTGATCAACTCATATAGCAGCTATGACTGAGTTGATAGAAGATGATCTTGGTATCAGGGATCGATATACTCTACCGTTGCAAGCATTTGTTGATAGCTTAATACGCGGCGACGCTGGTCCAACTACTACGGAGGACGATGGTCGTTATATTGAACCGCCAATGTCCCAGGAGCAGCTCACTCGTGAATTGGACTATCGAAGATTCACTGCTCGCTATACGCATCGTAATGGTACGCATATGGACTTCTTAACTACTGTTCATCCTATCGATTTACACGATACGGACGATGTCGACACCGAAAGGGAAATGGTCCTATTTAAATATCCTACCCAGCAGAGTCGGAACGATAAACTGAAAATCGAATGCGAAAATTCTATTCGAAATCGACTCGAAAGAGAAGACGTTAAAGAACCTGATAAACGCGGTAACTCCAACGTATATTTGGAATTCTTGAGAGAAACATGGAAAAACCGAATAAATATCACCCGCGTTTCCCCTACAAGACGTGCGTCTTTGGTATTATTGCGATGAATGCCCAAGACCCAACCAACAAACGGAAAGACATAAACATCCGCGGAGACGTTGCTCTAAACACAGTTTTACTCACTATATTTACGGGAGTTTCGAGCAAAACTTGTTCGATGTATCACCTACGCTCGCTTGACTCAAACGATCCTTAAATCAACCTATGATCAGAGTTCCGGAATACTCGGTCAGACCTCCTCTTTCCCTAGTTAGACCTCAGACTCTTGATCCTAATAGTATCACGGATCCTCCCGAACTGTACTCACTGTTCAAAGATCTAGTGTTACCCGAACAGTTAGTCGGTGGCACTCCGGTTGTGGGCTCCCTAGATATTCTCCCATATTACCTAGCCGGATTGGGACGCGGGCATCTAATATCGCCGTTCAACCCGTACAATCATCCCGGTTTAACCCCGATACAACCCGTCACCGAGGTGGAGGAGAGAGTTGTACGAAACGCGTTGGACACTATTCGTCAAAAGATTGGAAAAGGAACCTACAATTGTTTAGAGAAACGTAAATTGCAGCAGCAAGTCCAAGCGGTAAACGAATTAGATTTATCTCAGTTCGATCAGGAAATCCAGAATCTATAAGAAGATATCGAACTTGGACGACTCTACTTTCTGCAAGAGTTTGGACGAATGCTTTCAACAACAAGCGGAGGAAAATCAGCTCGAGGAGAAGCATATCGATTTTGATAGAGCCCGAGAACGCGAGTTGGAAAGAATCATCAAACCGAGGAAATTTCTCACTACTCACGGTCCACCTACCGCTATCGTTCAGATGACTCGTCAGGGACCAGTAGGAGCTGCTGTCCTAAAACGCGCTCTAAAGGCCGTTAGACCTCGCTCCACTGAGGTTGATATCGATCAACCAGGTACCTCGACCGGCAGATACACCGACCGTAATCCTAAACCTTCCGATGCAATTGTATTGCACCCTTCACCCAGGAGTTATAGCCCTCCTAGTAAAGTGGCTCGCCCCAAAGAGAAAAGGACTCTTGCTAGCCTCAAAAAACTGCGTAAACGCCGTCCGCGCAAGAAAGACTAACTGTTTAGAGTATTTTTATATTTTAGAAACTGTGATTTTTTATATTTCATAGCGGATATTGGATCTTTTGCGGATATAACTAGTCATTTTCCCCGCAAAGTACTCTGTAGGTGTTTTAGCGGACATAAAAAGCCGTTTTCTTACTGTGTAGGTGTTTTAGTGGACATAAAAAGCCATTTTTTCTGTATGTGTACTTTAGCGGACATAACTAGCCATTTTATGCCGCAATATGCCAAAATACTCTTAATACAGTGTAGTTCAGATGATGACATCTATCAGCTGATATGTCGATGTGAAGCTTTTTGGCTTTCTTTGTTCGGCTCACTCGACCAATCAGAGCGATTTTCATTTTATCTTGTACAGAAGCCTACGGAAGATCGCGCAATGCATTATGGTCTTTGTTTACCTTTTTTCCTGAGCCCAGAACATCGGCTTTGGAATTATTCTGTGTTTCAGACTTTAGCCAAACATTAGAACGGCTTTGATTATAGAAACGTATAACTGTTATCAGTACATCATATGCATTATGCACAACCTTTCACCGCATCATTTTACTGCTTTTACTGTCGGTTATTAATTGTTATCAGTTGATGGATATGTTGTTATATTTGGAGAATATCGATAAATAATCCTAAAACCCCAATCTTCTTGATATACTGAAGGTTAGAGAGACCGGTTACATATAGCAATTGCGACTTACATTATAGTGGTTTTGGAGTGAATTGAATGCTATTTCATAGACCCTACATGTGTCAGTTGCTGTTCTCCTTATATATGATCAAATTTAGTGAAGGTCGGCAGATCAGTGTGCAGCAGTGTGCGGTAGTGTGCATGAGTATGACAGATAACAAAGCATTTCCTAAAGAATGCGCTTTATACGAAAATCATTAGCCATCCCGTTGTGTTTAGTGTAAGTCATAACTCTGTTTACATACTTAGAGCGCCACGTCCTAAAGGAACTGTTAATATTTCCCGAAAGTGAATAATATTTGTCAGAGATTATATATTAACGATCAATCGAATAGTACAGTAGGTCTACACCGCAATAAGGTCAGAGCATCCGAATCCAGTCTCCCTTAACCGTGGGTGAATGATCGCGCATAGGCTGGCTTCGGCTAATGTAACTTTATGTGTATCAAATACTTGTTATAGGCTAAAGTCGATTTAATACTTAGAAGACACCTAAATTTGGCAGGTTAAACTGCTAAAGGTCTAAAAGCGCGAACATCTTGGTTCTAATTTCTGACCGACGCGTAGTTGAACAATTTTAGGCCTTTTTAGAGTATTCAGCGCATTGCGTAAAAATGACTTGTTATGTCCGCAAAAGCTTTTACAAACACTAAAATATTTAACATTGAGTAAGACGACATCAGGAGTTGAAAGGTACAGTATTTCGAATCTCAGTAACTATGGAAGTAATATAGAATAATACTACACAGTTCAATTTATTTTGTAACACTATATCGCTCTATCTATTTATTAAGAATGAAGCAATAAAATTACAATTTAAGAATAAAATTACATATTAGGCCAACATGGGGAAAAAACGTTGAACGTTTTTTTCAATATTCTCTCGACCCTTTATTAACCTCGGTGCTTGGTGACGCTCGGTAAATAAAAAACAGAATAGGCCTACTCTACCTCGGGAATAGTAAAAAAAAGTTCTGCTACTTTTTCCCATGTAATATTACAAATAATGTAATGTAATGTAATAACAAATATTACTATGAATGTAATAATTATTTATAGGCCATAAATAATTATTACATTCATAGTAATATTTGTAATTTGCATAGTGGAGTGGACTGTCACTCTGTTAGGCCTATGTAATACAATAATATGAAACAATGTTAATCACTTACTCAACAATAATAGATGGACCCACAAAAACCGTATTATTAAAGTATTAAAGAATTGAGCAACAAAAAAGTACCAATTTAAGAATAACATAACTTGGCAAAAAAACGTAGAAAATTCTCCGTTACAGTATAGTATACAGTAATGATTTATTATTATTTAGTGTATTAGTATTATTTAGTATTATTAGTACTATTTAATGTATTAATTTAATTTGAACCACCCTAATCTGTATCTAGTAAAGGTTAAAGTTTGAATTATTACTGATTCTAGTCTGTGCGATTTTGGACAATATATTTTTGTCAATAAATATATTATATATATATTATATGCAAATAATATTATATGCTCTGTAAATAAAATACCCGTGTAAATGATTTATCACGCCCTCGCCTCAGCGTGTCAAATACCCAAACGGCTTAAAATTGATAGCTGGAACTGGAATGATTTATATGTTTGATAGATTGAAACTGGCTTTTCCCGCTACAAAATCCCTTTGAATATTATGACCGCTTGCAGCTTTACTTCTCGCTAGCCAACTTGTTTAGTTACGGACTTTATTCACGGACTTTAGTACCTTAGGTCTATCAAGATTTTTGTCAAAAATAACGGTGAATTCGATTTACCAGATGTTAATTATGTTCCTTTTGGATCCGTTAGGAGAAAAAGTGGCTCTCGTATTTTTGTTATGACGGCCAAATTTTCATTCATTGTGGTTCATCATCAATCATTGATAAAATTAATCCAAATTTGGTACGTAGGCAGTCCGTCAAAAATTCAGAAATAATCTGCAGATTGGTCAAAAAGGAGAGTCTGTTGGACTGTACCGTCGGTAGTTTTATACTTTTAATATATCTTAATTTATTAAGATTTTATTAAGAGAAATCTTAAATTAGCGACATCTTATACGCAACTAAAATTGCAAAGTATGAAAAGACCAAATTAAATTCAATATTAATTTTCTTCTGTCTGCATTGTTTTTAGATTATCTTTCATTTGGCGGTCTAGTTTGATCAAGTTCGGTCCTGTTTGCCTCGGTTTAGATCCAGTTCGGTCCTGTTTGTCAGTTTCGATCCAGTTCGGTCCTGTTCGCCTCGGTTTCGATCCAGTTCGGTCCTGTTCGCCTCGGTTTCGATCCAGTTCGGTCCTGTTTGCCTCGGTTTAGATCCAGTTCGGTCCTGTTTGTCAGTTTCGATCCAGTTCGGTCCTGTTCGCCTCGGTTTCGATCCAGTTCGGTCCTGTTCGCCTCTGTTTTGATCCAATTCGGTCCTGTTCGCCTCGGTTTCGATCCAGTTCGGTCCTGTTCGCCTCGGTTTCAATCCAGTTCGGTCCTGTTCGCCTCGGTTACGATCCAGTTCGGTCCTGTTCGCCTCGGTTACGATCCAGTTCGGTCCTGTTCGCCTCGGTTACGATCCAGTTCGGTCCTGTTCGCCTCTGTTTTGATCCAATTCGGTCCTGTTCGCCTCGGTTTCGATCCAGTTCGGTCCTGTTCGCCTCGGTTTCGATCCAGTTCGGTCCTGTTCGCCTCGGTTTCGATCCAGTTCGGTCCTGTTCGCCTCGGTTTCGATCCAGTTCGGTCCTGTTCGCCTCGGTTTCGATCCAGTTCGGTCCTGTTCGCCTCGGTTTCGATCCAGTTCGGTCCTGTTCGCCTCGGTTTCGATCCAGTTCGGTCCTGTTCGCCTCGGTTTCGATCCAGATCGGTCCTGTTCGCCTCGGTTTCGATCCAGTTCGGTCCTGTTCACCTCGGTTTCGATCCAGTTCGGTCCTGTTCGTCGGTTTCGATCCAGTTCGGTCCTGTTCGTCGGTTTAGATCCAGTTCGGTCCTGTTCGTCGGTTTCGATCCAGTTCGGTCCAGATGCGTGTAGGGTTCTGTACTATCTTATTATAACGAGTAATATTATTTTGTAAATAAATTTGTTGTGGCAGAAAGGAGAGAATTAGAATCAATGACATCATCAACTAGTTAGTACTTTACTTTGTTAATGTTGCCTGTATATAGAATGCAACACAACTTCCATCGTGTATTTCTACAGTTTACTATATCATTCACATAAAAAATCAATAATTTTTCATTTCAGAGTAATCCTCACTCTACAATCAATAACATCCATCAACTACATAGGATATTCTCACAAAGATAAGTACTTTAGATACATACTGTAGGAATTCACGTACAATTTGTCATATACAAAAATTAGTTATGTTCTGACTTGCCGAAATTGTTGGTGAATTAATTTAGCTTGAACATACGGTTTTATAAATATTTTATGATTATTAGTACGATGCATTCTATATCGCAATATATTTATTATATGTGCGGCAACTAATAAACATAAAATTATTTCTGCAGGGTCAAGCTTTGTTTATCCTTTGTAATTTTCTTATTGCAAAATACGGTGCGTGACATGGAAGTTTACGCGTGCGACATGGGGAAGCCCATAACGGCCATGTCGTCGCGCGCAAATTTCATGTCATTTCCATTTCGAATTTTATCTGCGTGGGAAATTTGAATTTATGTGTCCTACTGTTTGACTGTAATGTGAACCCCTGAACAGGAATAGGCCTGCAGTTTGACAATCTGACTTTGCAGTAGTATCAGTCTAGGTAGGTACTGCTGTACTCAGGTACAGTAGTAATGTGGTACTGCTATATACTCAACTACTACTAGGATCGGCATGCTGCATTGCAGTTGCATTTTTGAGAATGCTGTGCCGGCTTGTCAACAAAATTGCACCGCCACAACTCCCTATCACCCATGACATTTGCTAGATCATCCGCATCTTCAAGGCCAGTTTCCTTTAAGATGCGTCTCAAGAAAGTCATGGGCTGTCCACCATGCTTATTCACTCCATGAGGCTGCCAAAGTACAAGATTATGCACTGGCTGGTCCTCACGGCGAAAGCAATGTCCTGCAAAGCGGAGGCGATTTTGTTCTAGTGTCAAGCTTGGGGGAACCAATGAGACACCTCCAATGTTATATAGTGTCTGGTTGGAGATGTGTGCATTGTACTTGACACAATGAACCCGGCGTAGCATTCTTGTGAATGTGCCATCCAGAGATTTGGTGTCCTCAGCAGTTAGAGCCCAGCATGGACTCCCGTAGAGGAGTACTGGAACTACTGCTGCTCTAAATAATCGGACCTTAAGTTTCCGATTAATTCTCGGTGACTTCCAAATCCTGGAAAGCCTATTCAAGGCTGCCCATGCCTTTCCCTTACGTATTCGAAGGTCCTCACTTGACTTCCGGATCCATGATCCCAGGTAACAGAAGTCGTCCACATGCTCAAGCATACCATTCTTTGAGCTTATGCTCATCCGATCAGAGACTTGCTGAGGACTTTCAAAGTTAACTGTCAAAATTTTGGTCTTTTTTGAGTTAATAAAAAGACCAACACTAGAAGCAGCATGTTCTAATGAGCTGAGGAGCCGTTGGGCTCCCTCTAATGATTCTGAGAGTACTCCTGAGTCATCAGCAAAGTCTAATTCAGTTAGGTACTTGGCAGGATTTCCTCGACTTCTGGAGCCAGTAGGTGGGTATACTCAAGCTGCAGAACTGTATTCCTGTTCACATTACTGCATTACTAACAGCTGAACAGTCTAAAAGTAGGACAAGTAAACTCAAATTTCCCGCCCAGGCAAAAGTTCAAAACGGAAATGACATGAAGTTTGCGAGTGTTATGGCCGTTATGGGCTTCCCCATGTCACGGCGCAAACTTCTATGTCGCGCACGCAAATTTTTCTACATAGAAATGAACTGGAAGTTTGCGCGCGACATGGCCGTTATGGGTTTTTCAATGGCGCACGCGCAAACTTCAATGTCACGCGCGCAAATGTTTCTACACAGAAATGGCATGAAGTTTGCGCTCGTGACATGGAAGTTTGCGCACGACGTAATATTGTGACATGACATGGATGACAAGTGGTGGATCTGGCGTGGTGTTTCATTGTTATCGCAGACGCACGTACCTCTAAAGTATCCTGCTTAACTGTAATCTATACCTATAAAAATCAAATTCTCTCTCTCTCTCTCTGTGTTCGAACTCCTCCAAAACGGGCAGAGGGATTGCGCTGGAACTTGGCATGTGTGTATAACTTTAACCAGCGGTCGTTATAGGCCACTTTTCGAAAAGTTTAATTCACGTTCGGTACCGGTACCAACAAGTACCGGTAGGTCAGTAGGCCTATACCGGTACCAGTAAGCCAGTAGGCCTATGCCGGTAGCGGGAAATACCGGGTAACATGCCTCGGGTATTGCCTGCTAGTTAGCTATAAATAGGAAACATTTTCTCTCCCTATGGAAATTATGAAGGAATTAAGCCCAGCAGTAGTACTCAGCGATTCGCTGAAGCATCTGACCAATGAGTGACGACCTGTTACACAGTGGATAGACATACCAATAAAGTGAAGTAGTTCTTTGTTAGATTTGTTAGTCTTAATATTCCATCTTTTGGCTAATTTTCATTTTGTACCGATGCGATTCAAGGGATCGTTAGGTTATATAATTTTGATAGATCTATGGTATTATTAACTGCTATTCATTACCTGCAACGTAGGTTGCACCATTGTATTAAGGGGGGGGGGGGGGGGGGGGGTACACTATTTTCGGACAACTCTTCGATTTATCACTCTCAGCGTTTCAAAATTGTTTGGTTTTGGCTAAAATTTGGCATATAGGTGCCTAAGATGCTATTCTACAGGACAGGTCAGAAAATTTTTTTTTTTCGCTATTTAATATTAGTTAATACTAGTTAACAATAAAATAAACTTGGTTGCGCTTAAAACCCTAAGGCTTTTACAGTTTTGAACCTAATCACATGAAAGTTTTTTTTATATGATAGATCAAAGATGGGGCAACATAACTATGATGCGAAATTTTGTTAAAATAATTCTGCACCGCTAGGTGGCGCTGCAAATTTATGCTAATTTTTAGGTTTTTTATAAATAGTATTAAATTTTATTAACAAAAAATTTCGAAAAGTTGTCTGATACTTTTATGCAGGGTGGCTATCTAGACACCCATAGGAAGTTTCAGACTAATTACTCAAAAATTGTAGAAATTGTAGGGTTTTGAAGTTGACAATTTCATGAAAAAAATATTTGGAGATAATCGACCTTTCATTATACAGTACATAGTAATTTCAATAGGATTCCCTAAATGGAAATTTACATAACTTGAAAACTAAAAGATCTATTAAATAGCGGTTTTCAGATTTGGAAGCACCATTCAATGGTGCATTATAATAGACCATAAAAAAAATTTCGACATATTTTGGACCAAAATGGTGTAAAAAAAATGGTATGTCTATCCACTGTGTAAGGTGTAACAGGTCGTCACTCATTGGTCAGATGCTTCAGCGATTCGCTGAGTACTACTGCTGGGCTTAATTCCTTCATAATTTCCATAGGGAGAGAAAGTGTTTCCTTGCAGTTAAGCTGGATACTCGAGGCCGAGGGGTACGCGCCTGCCGTAACAATGGAGCATCAGCGTACAGCCGTGGCTGACTGTTCAACGCTTGTCTGAAATCATTGGTAGAAACGGGAAATACCCGGTTGTTGGAAGTCGCGATTTGTCCCGTTTCACTTTGATAAACTTACAGTAGGCCTATCAAATATAAAGAATGCATGTGAAGATCACTTTGATGAACCACCTGGAACGTGCTATGTTCTCGCCTCGGATAGAGGACATTGCTACAGTGAAATTGTTCAGCTACAAAGGCGTATTTACGCTTTCCAGGGAACTGACAGGTCCAACCCACCGATCAAGTCATCATCGCGTCGATCGCGATACTAAACTTTAATAATGAGTAACTTTTTACTCATGTAATTGTTGGGAATTATTTTGGCTAATTTAATTAAAATTAGACTATTCTCATTGTTATAACTATTGTTATATTACGTCTATATACAACACTAATGAAACATCTTAATTTTTGTCTCCCAACCAAGCAGGGTACATAAGGTACATACAACCTGAGGATGAGGTACTGTACAGACAGACCTGCATCGAACTTTGGAAGTCCCCCCACACTCCCCCACCCCAAGTTTCAAACAAATCCGTCCGTGAACGACTGAGACTTACAGTAGGTGTCTGAATAATTCGACAAAAACGGACAAAAGAAGATGCAGGCATACAGGCAGACATCGAACTTCGGAAATCCGTTTATTTCATGACTTGCACACCACCCAAAGTGATCTTACAACAAAGTTTCAACCAAATCCGTCCATGAATGACTGAGATAAAAGCGTCAAAGTAATTTGATATCGATGGGCCACGGGGAAATTGGTAATAATTTTTTTTTGCATTTTTTTTTGTGTCTAGGTCTGTCTGTTTGTCAATGTTATAATTTGTAATATGTTTAATGTTTAAAGATAATTATTTAATTGTGATACATAAAATGTATTAATTATTTGAAGTAAAGCATGTGGAATTAAAATGTTCTAGAACAAAATTATTTGTTCTAGAACCATTTTTATAATTCGTGTACTGAATGTGTGTACCAATATAGCATAACTTTCCATTCACTAAATAAAGATATAATTTGAAAATAATTTATTTTTTATGATATATTTTCTTATTTTTTTAATTTTTTTTTAATGAATTTTTTTTTATGAATTTTTTTTATGAATTTTTTTTTATATATTTTAATTTATTTATGCATTTTTTTATTATTTTTTTTATATTATTTTTTATTTTTTATGAATTTATTGTAACAATTTTTTAATTCAATATGTTTTTCTGTGTGATACTCTTGGGCCACCAGAACTTACTTTACTAATAAATTTGTTTTGCCATCTAATTTAAATTATTAATGGAGTAAACTCTCACTTATTCTTGTAACATCTGCTGTAGATTAGTGATGCAGAAGTCCAGAAGTATTGCGGATTCTTATCACAGACTTCTTCAATAGACTGAGGCTGTTTTATTACTCTATTTATAAAGAAACTTTCATAGAATCAACAAAAATAATACATTTCAAGGCGTTTTAACTCGTATGAGATATTTGAGACTTTACAGATATCCTCGATCATAATTTATTGCAATGAACCATGTTTTGTCCTTAGGCATTCGCATTACTGCTCTCTCTGTTGGTTTAGTACATGGCGTTAATGTTACCTGCAGCCATGGTCGCCTACAGACACAGTTATCATCCAACCATGAAAATGTGGCAGATTTAAACTGGGATTGGCAGGATATGGGAGGATCATTAGTAACCAACAATGGGTTAGTCCAGGAAGACCAATGTCCAGTTTGTCACATGGGAGAGGCAATCACGGCAACTTTCTTGGAACAATACCCGGACATAAAGGTTGTAGTCCGCGCGAGATACGAAACCTGCGCATACGATGGTGGTTGCGAAGCCCAATCCGAATACCCGTGCACCGACTTCGCAGAGTTTATGCAGGAGATTTTAGACGCGGAATACGGCACAGGAGTAACAGTGAAAATATTAGAGGGCTTTTGCATGGAAACATGCTGCGAAGGGGTGGAAGTTTGCAACTCAATTGACCATCCCGAATTCCATTTACCCGCTTATATAAACAGCGACGGAACCTACAACTGGGAACATCCAGTCTGGCAACTTGATCTGGATGGAAACCCGATACCTTACAATAGAGCGGGACCTGAAGATTCAACAACAACAACTACTACTACTGATCCTCCAACGACCGCAACACCTGGCAGTTCTACATTGGTTGAAAGCTTCGCTAACAAAATATTTGGAAGTTTCAATGTTTTTCTCGTTTCTTTTATGGGTTTATTGTTTTTCCATTGATTTTTGACTAATTGACAATCATAGTGAGGCTGATTTTGCCTTTGCACTTTTCATGGAAATATATTTATCAATATTATATGGTGATTTGGTAGGTAAACTTGTTTACATCATTCGTGCTGCTCTGAAATAGTATCGGTATATTGGGAGATTTTCCTAAAAGAGAACGAATTCTATACAGCTTATTGACTTTATATATACAACTAATATGAATTTAAATGTACTGGAGATCTTTTTGGCTACTTAACCTAACATAGGACTACATATATCCACCATATCATTAGGATGCATTACCGGCCACCTCTGCAACGCAACAACATCTCCAGAGGTCATCATCCATGTAATTCACCAATCCATTCGCATCATCAAGACTTGCGTCTTTGGTGAGATTTCGGAAACATCAATGTTTGATTCCTCGCACCAACCGGTTGCTATAGAAGCAGTTAATGGCTTACCGGCTCTACGATATGACCGACAAGACTCATCCGTCATTCCTGCAGGGTAATACTGGGTTTTGAAAAATGTTATTAGTTGTGAAATAATTCATCAATTAACTGATTCACTGATCAAGAGATATGGTATCTTCATGTGAGGCACTCACGGTCAAGGTTCCAATATTTTTTTCGAAATAGGGTATGACCAGCTGGTCTTGTGTGAGTTGGGTATACAGTTTCGAAGGTTACTTCTAAACTGTGTCTCAGCCGAAAACATTTCACTAGCTGTTTGAAATGTCAAGATATAAAACATATAAGTTGGTCCCAGCCCCAAAGAAGGGCAACCTAACACTATGGTTCTTTTCGGGGAATCTCATTAATCTCGATTGCTGCAAAGCTATACAATAGAATTTTATTAAATCGCATCAGGGATCCTGTTGAGAGACTGCTCCGTGGAAATCAGAATGGGTTCCGTAAAGGTTCGTGGGACCATGGAGCCTATTTGGCGCTTATAAGGATAATAGAAACGTTATCAACAAAGAAAGACATCATCTAGCTGATATCTTTGTTGACTTCTTTAAAGCCTTTGACTCAGTCTCCCGACCACATATGTTCAGCATACTTGCAGTATGGGATTCCTGAAGAAATTATTGCATCTATCAGATCACTGTACGATGGTTCCACCACATTTGTATCTACTGCTGATGGTGACACAGAACCATTCGACGTCTTATGTGGAGTCCTTCGGAGTGACAACCTTGCACCATTCTTATTCGTAATTGTGGCTGATTATGTTCTCCGCATGTCCTTCGATCATCTTAATAAAGATGGGGTGATGGTAACTCCACCTACTGGCTCCAGAAGTCGAGGAGATCCAGCAAAGTACCTTACTGATATAGACTTTGCTGATGATATATGGGTACTGTCAGAATCACTAGAGTGAGCCCAAAGGCTCCTCTGTTCATTGGAGCAGGTTGCTTC
Source organism: Nemertoderma westbladi (assembly GCA_032718475.1). Lineage (NCBI taxonomy): Eukaryota > Metazoa > Xenacoelomorpha > Nemertodermatida > Nemertodermatidae > Nemertoderma > Nemertoderma westbladi. The sequence continues at coordinate 9,760 of JAUCBJ010006922.1, read as the reverse complement.
TAGTGTTGGTCTTTTTGTAAACTCCAAGTAGACAAATATTTTACAGTGAACCTTGACAGCCCTCAAGAAATGTCTGATCGTAATTTCATAAGCTCCATGGACGGCTTGCTTGAGCATGTGGATGAATTCTGCTACTTGGGATCATGGATCAGAAAGTCAGGTGAAGACCTTCGGACACGTAATGGGAAGGCATGGGCAGCATTAAATAGTCTATCCAGGATTTGTAAGTCCCATAGAATAAAACGGAACCTTAAGGTTCGATTTATTTATGGCAGCAGTAGTACCAGTACTTTTATATGGGAGTCCATGCTCCTGAGGATACCAAATCTCTGGACGGCAGAATGCTACGCCGGGTTCACTGTGTCAAGTACAATGAACACATCTCCAATCAGACACTATATAACATTGGAGGTGTCTCATTGGTTCCCCCAATCTTGACACTTGAAGGGATCCGTCCCCGCTTTGCAGGGCACTGTTTACGCCGTGAGGACGTTAATCCGGCCAGCCGGCTGGTTAACGTACCAGCCAGTACATAATCTTGTGCTTTGGTGGCCTTATAGAGTGAATAAACATGGTGGACGGACAGCCCATGACTATCTTAAGACGCACCTTAAAGGACACTGGCCTTGAAGATGCGGATGATCTAGCAAATGTCATGGGTGATAGGGAGTTGTGGCGGCGCAATTTTGTCGACAAGCCGGCACAGCATTCTTAATATATATATGTGATACATCTAATGCAGCTGCAATGCAGAATGCGATAGTACTAGTAGTAGTAGTAGTAGTAGTGGTTGAAAGGTTGATGTACCCCAAGGCGTGCATTAAATGAGAGGCAAAAAGGCAATGAAGTCCCCGAAAATAGCAAGAAAATTATTTTGATCGACCCCATCAGCAGCCCTTTCAAGATTGTTGCGAAAATTTTCTACTACCATTTAATCAGCAGTTTTGGGCGTGGAAGTACTTAATAAAATTAGTAATGGAAGTAACTCAATACAATTACTAATGTAAGTAACTTAAAAAAACACCAACATCACTGCTGCTTCCGGTGCACTTTAAGAACTGTCCAGTGTCCACTGGCAGCTTACCCTGTGTCATGAAAACCAATATGTGACGTCATACAATATTGCGGTGGACGGGTGTTGTAATTAATTTAATATAATTTAAAATGTTAACCGTGCACAATGTGTCACCCTTATGTAATACTGTTTGTATAGTAACAACATACTAGCCACATTCTATACACCTCAACATTCAATATCAGACCATTAATTAACAATTAATTAAGATCATGTTGATGCCTATGTGAATACTACAGATAAAAAGGCTTTGCCATGTTTTGCAGAATGCACTCACTCTCTTCCAAGCTCTGTCACTGTACATACAGTAGGGGCTTATTATTACATGTTTAGTACAGTAGATTATTCTCAAGTTAATATAATCAATTAAAGTCATCTTACGCTACTTCTATGACACCCTGCTCAAACCGATGTACTTGGATGTGAATTGGAAACGATGATTAGGCAGCGTTCACACTACCGAGTTAAAGTCAAAAGACAAAATGTAAATCACAAAAAATGAAATTTAATTTTTTCTAGAATCCCCTTATGTATTATATTAGGCCTACGGTATATAATGTAATTATTTATTATTGCTAGCTAACTATCTATATTTATTTTATTTTGACTTTGACTTTGACTGGGTAATGTGAACGCGGCCTTAGAGCAAGAAGGGCAGTTGGTTTTGCTTGCTGTTGGCGTGCAGTGCTGTCGTAGTGGCGAGTCAAGTTTAGTGATTTGCCTCAGATTAACCAAGGGTTTTTTGCAGGCCTATGTGGAATGGAACAATACTGGCCCAATACTGGGTATTGGGTCGAAGGTCCGAATGAGACGAAGGTCCGAATGAGACGAAGGTCCGAAAATGGCCGTCTGGGTCGGTTTTTTTCCGGACCTTCGTCTCATTCGGACCTTAGTCCCATTCGAACCTTCGTCCTGGGTGTGTGGGGCCTTCATCTGCGGCCAAGAACTGTACTTTATAGAGGACAAGGTTTTTATGAGCCAAAGGCAACATGCATTAATTGTTTATCATCCCACGACGAAGGTCTGAATGACCAGGACGAAGGTCGGAAATAATGTGGAAATCTTTCTTACACCGTCATGTGAAGGTACTAGTGTGTTATAGGTACACCCCCCCTCAAATTTTTTTACTAGCTAGTTTTTGCTATTTATTTTTATGAAATGTTCTAGAACATGAGATACATTTGAAAAAAAATCATAAAATGTTCTAGAACAAATATTTTTTGTTCTAGAACAAATTTTAAAAAAAGCTTACAAATTTTATTTTTTGTTAGTTATGTTTTATTTGATGTCAAGGAAAGTGAATTTTCTAGAATAATCGAATTTCTATAGCTAAGATTTGACTTTCGCCCAACAATTAGCTGAGTTTCGTTGGAAGCTTCTACCCAAAGAAAACCCATTTTCTGCTCTGTTGGATTTGATCAGAAAATATTACCCACTGTCTGCTAAATAATAAATATTATACAGTATACGTATTCTAAGCATATCATTAATTTCTGAATAATATAATGACCTCAATACAGTAAATTTTGTTAATTTTAATTAGCTATTAAAAAACTACTAGCTACCCCCCCCCCCCCCCCCCCCCCACCCCCCAAACCCATCTTGCCAGAAAAGAGTAAAAATTAGGGAACAGTTCCGTATGTTCCAAAATTTTCGTTGTTTTTTTTCAACAAATTTTCATGCTTTTTTGTCAGGTTTTTCTCTTGATAAATGTTCTAGAACGTATATTGAGTATTCTTTACTTTAACAAAATGTTCTCGAGAAAATAAATTTCTTACTCTTAAAAAGAAAATTATTAAAAAAATTGTTCAATTTTAAAATTGTTTATGCTATTTTGCCTGGTTTTTGTCTATTGACAAGAGATCTAGACCATTTATTAAATGTTCTAGAACATGTACCAAATGTTCTAGAACATTTTTATTATCAATTTTCGAGAAAAAAAATATTCTAGAATATTTGTTCTTTTTAAAATAATTATTAAAATGATTGTTTAATTAAAAAGAATTGGAATACAGAACAACTAACCATAACGATAGCATTCCAGAACATTTTTTAAAATGTTAGCTAGGGCTAGCTATAGATATAACTATAGACTATAGGCTATAGACTATAGACTATAGGCTATAGCTATAGATATAAATTGCTAGCTATAATTGTAAATTATTACTTCAGTACATAAAATTACTAGATATATGTTAATTATACAAAAAAGTGTTAAAATAAGAAAAAAATACAATTTTAAAAAATGTTCTAGAACAAAAAATTATATGTTCTAGAACATTATTTAACAATAAAATAATTCGAAATATCCTAGAAAACTTCACACTAACATTAAAAAGTAGTAGCTAGTAAACTAAACACATTTTAGAGCAAACTGAAAATGTTGGCACATACGGAACTCTAGCCCAAAATTATATGAAACAAATTCTAAATAAAATTAAAAATAAATATTTATATTTTTTGAACTGTTCTGTGGGGGATGTAAATGCCACATATAAATAACTAACGTACTAGTGAGCTATTTTATTATTGTTAAACATTGTTGTGTTTTATATGTTCTAGAATACGTAATATTCAAGGAAGCGAGTTAAGTGTCCGAACGATAGGTAAGCCATCGAGTGGACGCTACATCACTCCCCCCAGTGAGGGCACGAAAGTTTATGTTTATTGATGTGTTCTAGTTGAGAATTAACAGTGAGTCGAGTTACAAGATCAAACGAGTTGGAGGTTTACTTAATCTTCCACTTCTGGTTCGGCACATGGGGGGTATGTACGACATGGGGTCGGGTTCTGGTTCCAATGATTAGTCAACAAGATGAGGTGATCCCATCGCTTGTGTTGTAGAAGTGCGCATTGTTGTTGGTGATGCTCGTTGTGTTGTCGATGGAACCAATCGTTGAGTTGTCGTGCTTGTGCAACCAGTGTCAGTATACGTTTACAGCTTTACCATTTCAGTCTGTTGTGTAATGCTTGGCGTTGACCCCAAGAATGCGGTAGGGGCCAGTGTAGGGTTGCTGAAGTGGGTGATTGTGGCTGTCGACTCGTATATAAACGAAACCAGTTGATGCTAAGTTCTCTGGAACTGATGCTGCACGTTGGCCGTGGTAATTAGTTGGTGGAGGCTTTGCTAAGCGCATGGCATCTTGTAGACCGCTTAAGAAACTTGGTTGGAGGTCTGAGTTCCTATCAGTCTTGAAGAATTCACCTGGAATGTGTAGGGAAGTCCCATATACTAAATCAGCTGGAGAACAGTCTGCGTCTTCCTTCCAGGCTGTGCGGATGCCGAGCATAACCATGAGTAGGTGGTCCATCCAGTTGGGTCCTGTCATGCGCGCCTTAAGTGACGCCTTTAGTTGACGGTGAAATCGTTCAACCATACCGTTGGCTTGTGGGTGATATGCGGTAGTGTTATTGGCTGATACTCCCAAGAGACGTTGTAACTCGGCCCAAAGGTGTGATGTGAACTGTGGGCCTCTGTCGGATGTGAGAACCACTGGGATACCAAACCGTGCCACCTATGTGCGTAGAAAGCCACGAATGCAAGTTTCAGTTGTGGAGTCTGGAATTGGAATAGCTTCTGGCCACCTGGTATAGCGATCTACTATTGTAAACAGGTAACACATTTTCTCAGAGATGGGAAGGGGCCCCACAAGGTCTACATGAAGAGATCCAAAGCGCCGTTCCGGTGGGGGGCGGGATTCTAAGGGGGTGTGTATGTGTTGGCTGACCTTAGAGACTTGACACGGGTGACAGGAGCGACACCAGTTGCGGATATCTGATTTCATCCCATGCCAAACAAATCGTTTCGCTATTGCACGGTATGTGGAACGGCAACCAGTGTGAGAAAGGCCATGGATAGCCTCAAATATTCGTTTTGTCCAATTGGCCGGTATTACTGGTCTGGCCTTTCCAGTGGCAGGGTCACATAAGATAGAGTAGCCATTATAGGCAAGGTCTTCGAGATTGAGTGAAGTGACAGCAGTGCTTGTGCGATAAGCTTCGATTTCTTTGGATGTAGCCTGGTCTGAAGCCAACTGCGCGTATTCGATTGTAGGAGTTAGAATAGCTGACACTGTTGTACCTGATCTGGTGTTGGGCTCATTGGACTCAACAGGGGCACATGATAGTGTGTCTGCTACCACATTGGAGGTTCCCTTAATGTGTTGGACATCTGTAGTGAACTCGGCAATGAAGGAAAAGTGGCGAGTTTGGCGGGGGGTGCGATCGGCGGTGGCAGTCATTGCAGAAACTAAGGGCTTATGGTCTGTAAACAATGTAAATTGCCCTCCTTCGATATAGTTCCGGAAATGTTTGATTCCTAAGTAGGCAGCAAGCAGTTCCCTGTCGAAGGCAGAGTACTTCTTCTCAGTGTTGGTTAGCTTCTTAGAAAAGAAGGCCAATGGGCGCCAAACATTGTTATCGAGCTGATCTAGTGAACCACCAACTGCCATGTCCGAGGCATCACGGATACCGAATATTTAAAGCTAGGATTGGGATGGTATAGCATAGCTGCATTGGCAAGGGCAGATTTAGCTTCCTCGAATGATGATTGACATGCTTCAGTCCAGATAATGGGTCTGCCTTTCCCTTTAGTTGCGTTGTGAAGTGGGTGGATGCGGGCAGCGAGGTTGGGCATAAACCGGTGGTAATAATTGATCATGCCTAAGAATCTTTGCAGCTGATGTTTGTCAACGGGTACAGGGAAATTAGTAACAGCTTCAACACGTTCAAGTAGGGGGGTGATGCCAGTTGAAGTGACTTTGTGGCCCAGGAAGGTAAGCTCATTGACACCGAATACACATTTGGGGCACTGGATGACCCTGCCATTGCGGGACAGTGCCGAGAAAACCTCTCTCAAGTGAGAAGCATGTTCAGTGCGGTTGCTATTAGCTACCAGGATGTCATCCACATATATGAATATACATGGAATCCCTCGAAGGATGGTATCCATCAGCCGTTGAAACGATTGAGCCGCATTCTTCAGACCAAAGAGCATTCGAAGAAATTCCCACAAGCCAAATGGGGTGATAATGGCTGTCTTACAAATATCGGCTTCAGTCATAGGGATTTGATGGTAGCCTTTCGCCAAGTCAATCTTTGAGAATATAGTTTTCCCATTCAGATTGGTGTTGAAGTCACCGATATGTGGTATCGGATATTTGTCATCTTTTGTGGCTGCATTGAGGCGTCGGTAATCGCCACATGGGCGCCAACCACCATCAGGTTTGGGTACAACATGTAGTGGTGTGGCCCAAGCAGAATTGCTGCGACGGATGATTCCCAAGTCTTCCATTTTCTTAAATTCAGCTTGGGCTACTTCCAGCTGGTCGGCATGAAGACGTCTCGCGTGGGCGAAAATGGGTGGGCCATTAGTGGGGAGGTGGTGTTTAACACCATGTAAGTTTGGAGCAGAGGCATGGAAACGTGGGATTAGGAGTTCAGGGAACTCATCGAGGATGGAAGCGAGGTTGACATCATCCTCTCTGGGTTTATGGAGCCCATTGATATTTCCTATCACTGATGTTGATCCTGCCGGTATTGTAGCGTATGTCTCTAGATCAATTAAACGCCGATTGGCCATATCGATGGACAGATTATTAGCTATGAAGAAATCTGCACCAAGGATTGGTTGTTGTACATCAGCAATGCTGAAACGTTGGACGAAGGTTTGGTTGCCCAGTTCGAGGGCAATTGTTGTCGTCCCCCATGCTGAGATGCGTGAGCCATTAGCAGCAATGAGAGGTGTAGTTTGAGTACGTGAATGATCGAGTCTTGATGCTGGGATGACGGACTCATCGGCACCGCAGTCGACAAGAAACTGACGTCCGGTCTTGCGGTCCCAGACTGTCATAGTTTTCATGCCATCTTTCTGTTTGGGTTTGTTGCCGACGGCCTGGACGGCTACTGGGCGTCGGCAGTGGCGTTTCCCGAAGGTCTGGGTACTGTGATGTGTGCCATGTCGCAAGTGGAACCAGGGAGCATAGTGCAGCAAGCCCAGGTATGCGTGCCATAACGCTGGTGATTGGCGCAGCGAGTGGTGGATCGGCGGTTTACACGAGGTAGTTGAGTGGGAGGTGCATTCCTTTGGCTCTGACGCTGTTGGGTGCGTTTCTGTTGTCTACCTATGGCATCAACTTCTACTGCAGCTATACCACGATAATGAGTTGGACCTTGGGCCTCTATGATAGAGTCAGCGGCAAATGCAAGATCTTCAATGTCCGTAGGAGGGTCTCTGGCCAGGGCTATGCGGACTGTTTCAGGTAGATGTTGTAGGAATAGACTACGGAATGTATACCCCCTGTAGGTGTCAGCAGGAACTAAGGTAGCCATGTATCGTAGTAGAGAAGATGGGTGGCGATCACCCAGGCCATTGATTGCTAGTAACTTGGCTCACTTTTGTTGTTCTGTAAGCCCATAAGTTTTGAGGAGTATAGTTTTCAGAGCTTCATATCTGTTAGCTTCTGGTGGGTTCAAGATGAATGCACCAATTTCAGTTGCTACGGTGTTATCAAGGGCCTGGATTACATAGTTGTATTTAGTGAGGTCTGCCGTAATTCCTTTTAAATCTAACTGAGCTTCCACTTGTTTGAACCAAACCTCGGGTTGCGCGGTCCAGAAAGAAGGGAGTTTCACAGCGACTGTTGATATGGCAGGAGCAGCATTGACCAGTGGATTTCCGAGTTGAAGGGCGTGGAGCTCATGTGCCAAACGTCCATAGTCGAATGCACCGGCTGCCGCCTCATTAATGTTATCAGGCAAATTGTTCATTATTAAGCTAGGTAATTAATCTAACGTCCGGGTCACCAATGTGGGGGATGTAAATGCCACATATAAATAACTAACGTACTAGTGAGCTATTTTATTATTGTTAAACATTGTTGTGTTTTATATGTTCTAGAATACGTAATACTCAAGGAAACGAGTTAAGTGTCCGAACGATAGGTAAGCCATCGAGTGGACGCTACAGTTCTGGAACAAAAACTATTTGTTCTAGAACTTTTTTTTTCTAGTTCTGAATAGCTAACATGTTCTAGAACATTATTAAAAAATAAAAATAGTACATTAATTTTTTAATTTTTTTTTAAATTGTTCTAGAACAAAAAATATTTATTCTAGAACATACATATATATATTTTTTAATAGCTAACATATTCTAGAACATGTTCATAAAGAGAAATAGCAAAAACTAGCTAGTAAAAAAAATTTGAGTGGGGGTGTACCTATAACACACTAAGTGCCCATGTGAATTGTAACTCATGCGAACATGATTTATGAAACTCCCTTATTGGCCCACGTATTAACGAAATTCTTCTAGCACAATTTCTTCTAGCACATTAATTTTTTCAAACAAAAATTGCTAACATTATTATTGTTCTGGTACATTTCAAAAGTAGAAATTATCAAAAACTAGCTAGTAGATAAAATTTGGAGAGGGGTGTACGCATACTGAAAAAGTACCCACTATTTTACAGTCAAACTAACCAAGTTGCTCTAAAACTTGCCGGCTAAGTTGCTAGTAAAGTTGCTGGTAAAGTTGCCACGTGTAAACAGCGATTAAATTAAGTTGGTAGTTGCCGAGAAAGTTGCTCTAAAAGTTGCCACGTGTAAACAGGCCTTTAGGGACTTCGACAAATTATGTAACTCCAATTTGGCCAATTTTCATGTGACGGGATCGTGGAGTTGGCAGTGAGATCCCGACCGGAATGGATTGTACGCGTCACTTTATCGCTGGGCCGCTGGGATAACGGGATAATCTTTGGCCGAAGGCCGATGGGAAAACAATATAGTTCGTTTCTCAGTATTAATAATCGCAGCGATAATAGCACAGTCAGACTGATAATTATAAGTTAATCATATAACAGTATAGTAACAGCAACAGTATAGTATAAATGACGGTCAAAAACTATGCCGGTTTGCAACCGTGAGGAAATCAACTGACCGGTAATCAGTAATTAGAATGATTATATAATTGACACATATTGGTTTCAGCCCCACACTACTGTGTGGCCTCTGGTACCCAATGGATGCGCTCCTATCCTCCCAATCTACTTCCTTGCCAGCTATTGGCTTAACTATTAATTCTCGCCTCGGCACTCCCTGTTGGTGTTACCCCCTGCTGCTAGCCTCACTAGCTGGTTTGTCCCTCTGAGGTGGTTTGACCTCTCACCTCTCTCTGTGGCTTAGGGTGTGTATCCCCCCCGTACAGTATTTCTACTGTGCTTATTCTTGTCCTATAATAATGTAAAATGTATTTATTATTTAGGCTAGAGTTCCGTATGTGCCAACATTTTCAGTTTGCTCTAAAATGTGTTTAGTTTACTAGCTACTACTTTTTAATGTTAGTGTGAAGTATTCTATGTCAGGTCAGGTATTCTAGGTCATTGATCAAGAAAACTTGCCACCTCCATGCAGCATAAAGGAGGTGCCACCTGTAGCTGCATAGACCCTCTTACTAGGGCAAATCTGGTCCTGTAACTAGGACCCCCTTCGTTCTGGGATAAGGCGCCCTTGGTCCTGGATTAAGGACCCATATACTTGGCTGCAGGGGTATATGGCCTGACCAGGCAGATGGTGATCTACCAATGGCTGGTTAGGAGTAGAGTGTTCTCATGTCCACTCTGAGGGCACTTCACTGCGACCTGCACCTGGCAGCAAGGGTACAGGGCATGACCCAGCAGATGAGCT
>JAUCBJ010006921.1:0-26573 GCA_032718475.1 Nemertoderma westbladi | reverse complement strand
CAATAAAGACATATAAATTTCGGCAGGTTAAACTGCTGAAGGTCTATAAAAGCGCGTACAGGTGGTGCAATTTTGTCGACAAGCCAGCACAGCATTCTTAATAACGCAGCTGCAATGCAGCAAGTCGATCCTAGTAGTAGCACTAATCAGTTTTCAAAGTGCTGTTCAAATGGTACGTTCAAGTGTTTTCCAATGGTTAATTGTTTAACCAAGTCATTTAAATGAATATTACATAATAGAATAATTTATATCCTACTTTGCGCTTGATAATAAGAGCGAACTCACTGTATATCTGGCTAATAAAGGCTTTTTAGGAATATAATTATGTATTACAATAATAACGTAGCTGATGACCCTTATGGCCATTTGACTTATAAACAACCTAGCCCACTAAAACACAATGGACAAACTATAGAGCTCATGCTCAGCAGGATATATAGAGATTTTAAATTTCCATGTAAATTATAGTTAATTTATTTATCTCTCTAGTTTAAGAATGACAATGGTTGACATCCTGACAGAAAATTAAGTTTAGTATACGGAGTAGGTTAAAAGTATGAATAATTTTTATTAATAATAAATTGCTTACAGAAACTATTATCCTGTATTTTCATTTCCATGGCAATTATAGGCCAAGTTTCTGTGAAGTAACCCCACACGTTTTTTTTCTCTCCATATAATGCATTGAGGCCTGAAACAGAGCAATTGTTGTACCACCATGGCCCCCTATTATGGGGACCCTCATTGTCGCTTTCACTGCATGCGCCGCCATCCCAAACATCATTATCTACGTCCACTGTTGAAAATGGTGCGCCATTCAGGTTGTTACTAGATGTTTCCCGGTCTCCTACCAACATATAATCGCCAGCATCACCAGTGTATCCAAGGATCCCCAACTTATACAAAGGGGCTGGAAAAATACTGAAGTAATCATACAGTGCGTATTTGTACTCTCCGTCGCTGCGACACATATCTATCCTAAGACGCACTCCTCCCGTGGTGAGTCTATGGATGTTTTCTAAACCTAGGAAAAATTCAGAGGTAACATCTCCAAATCCTGCAGTATAGTTATCCCAGTTTCTATCGAAGTCAACTGATCCATCAATCCTTCTTTGGATTACGGTCCATGGACCTCCTGCTGTTGTTTTGTCATGGTGTTGGAAACCATTCAAGCTGTTCAATTCGGTTGGCACAAGATCTCCATGTCTAATGGCAACCAGTTCTTCACATTCATCTAAATTAAATAAAAGTAAATTTCATAAAAAAATTATTTGAATTCAAAGATAGTCAGCCATCTACAGATTATATAGCGTAACTTAGGAGTTGGTTGCTAAACCCTGACCGATGTGTTGTTTTGGTATTATACGCGTCGCCGCGTCCGTAGGCTGCTGAAAAGCTGTGGTCTGGATATTGAGGCCGAAGGCTGTTGGAATAACTGAGTTTTTAGTGTCAGTTGTTATAATCATAGAACATAATAAATAGCACAGTCAGAATATAATAGAACGGTAATGACGATGGTTAAAAACCGTTCCGGTCTCACAATTCTACAGATACCAACTGAATCATAATCCACAAGTACAACGGTTATATATTATTAACACATATTAATCACAGCTACTGTATTGAGAGGACTGACCAATAGATGCGTTCCAATCACCTGTTTCCCCCTCCCATCATTGGCTAACCCGATTAATCTCGATCTCGCCACTCCCTGCTGCCACTATCCCCACGTGCTAGCCCTGCTATCCCCTTTGTCCCTTTGAGATGGTTTATGACCTCTCAACTTTCTTTGTGGCTGGCAATGTGTATCGCCTAAGTTGGTTATTAGGTGACATTATTCTTGGTAATGTCACCTTCCCAACTATAATTGGTAAAATGCCACTTTGTCCATTTTCCGCTGGGTAATGCAGGGAATTGAATCTGCTTACACTCTCCCCCATGCTATCTTCCCGGTGAGAAGAAGCGCTTAAGTGCGCTTCAATTCCGCTGGAATCCAATCTAATATTGGATGTGGGGTGGAATTTTCTTCTCGGCGTCAAATTTCCAGGCTGGCCCCCCTGGGTCTGTTTTCACTACCCATCCTTGGTACTTCTGCGAGCTAAGCTGTACCAAGGCATCTAGTGTCTCTGTTTTAGACGATCGCCCTCACTCCTCACACAATTTTATATCTTGGACTCTGTTGTCCATTCCTCTCTCACCAGTCCCTTAGGACTCATCACCCATGCCCTTGCCCATGCCGATGACCCATGCTCACTCCCCACGCTTGAGCCTCGCACCCTTTTACTTCCCCATACCCTAACACCTCCTCCCCATACTCCTCCCATACGCAACCCGTTTTCGCTGTCACTCTCCACACACTCTTATTGGGTCTCACGCATGTGTGCACCATGTCAGTGAGATCCGTCATTGTCCCGTTCTCCTGTTTCAGTCAATTAGTCCCCAGTCCCAGTAGCTAATTGTAAAAGGTTATATCTGACTATGGTACATATATATTGATTATATATGTATTGTATATATATGTATATATTGATTAATTACCTATGTACATACTAAAATTGCACTTAGTTAATTGCACTTAGGAGTTGTTTGTACTGGTCTGTCCATGTGGCGCCTTCCAGGCACATTGACATCCCTTGTCCTAGAGTTCTACATCGCTCCTCCCGCACCCTCCGGGAACCATCTAAGTTCCTTGCCCCTATCGTCGTCCTGCCTGGGTCGCATCCTCCCTTCCTGTTTACCCTTGAAGCTACTCATCCTCGCTGATACCGTCTTACCAAGCCCCATTGTTGGTTCTTTGGGCACGGGTGTTATTAACTTACGGTATCGCTTCGCAGGTGGTCCCACTGAGTGTCCCGCCTATTTCCCCCTGGTAGCGTCCCACAAGATCATCTTCATCCCACGCGGCATGTGTTCTGCCAGAAAGTCCCTGAATTCGATCCTATTTTCTGGTGACCATCTGTCCAGATATCTTTGGGTTTTGATGACCCCTCCATATGATGCCGCTGTCGCTGCCTCCTGATACATGAATGGTAGTCTTCTCTTGGTGATCTGCTGGTGGGCTTCTGTATTAATGTTGAAGAAGCCCCACTGGAACTCCTGGGCCTTCATCCTTTGTCGTGTCATGACTCTGACGTCGGCCCACTCCTCGAAAAGGCGGAATTTATCCTCATCCTCCATCCAGTCGCACTGGCGCTCAAAGTGCCCCCTAAACTGGCACTTCGAACACTTGGTGTGCAACCTCGGGCACGCGCGCATCCTGTGCGTAGACTGGTGGCAGTAAAGACACGCCATCCCCTTCTGGTAATGGTATAGACAGTTCTTTTGCTGATGGGTTAATCTCCCACAGTAATTGCAACCGTGTATCATTGTCTCTCGCCCCAAGTCGTCCTTGGCTCCACGTGACCTCCTGGGTCTGTGGAGCCGCTGGTAGGTAAACATCTCAACGTTGTCTTCCCTACCCATATCGATGTCCTCCTCCACCCTCGGCATCGTTTCTTCAAACACTACCCGTGGTGCCGTCCCTGGCTGCTCGCTCAGTCGGATCATGCTTGCCGCGAAGTCCATTGCCGGCTCCGCATGCACCCAGGTCTGCTTACCGGGTGCGTCGCAGAAGGCTCTCGCCCCACTGGCTGTCACCACTGTCCCGTCCACCCAGTCTGTGTCGGAGTGGCCGATCCTCTTCCTCTGCCGGGAGCGAATCCAAAGTCGGGATCCCAGTTAATCCATGTCCCTTTCCGGCCTGGTATTTGCCCATGGCCTTCCACCCTTCTACCTCCCTTGGTCTTTTCCTTCCGAAGTCGCCCTCAGAACCCGCGGGCATGGGCATTCCTTGCAGCCCCGATGTAGACTGCATTGGTGTCTCTTCCATCCAACCCAGTTTGTCCCCCAGCCGAAACTCGCCCGAGGTCTCTGATTCCCACCTCAGCTCATCCAAATCCTGGGCTTCTAACTCATACTCCTCTCCCCTTATATCTGCCTCTCTGCCCACTGCCTCCCTTCTCTCTCTCCTGGCAACCTCCTCTAGTCTCCTCTCCTCAACCCTATCCGCCTCCTGTTTCTTCTATCGCTTGTATGGTGTATCTATCTCTCTGTCCACCAGGGGTCAGGTATCGTAATATACCAACTCGCCCTTCAGCCCCGGGTGGTCTACAAGACTTTCTAGGGCCACCTTAAAGGCTCTCCTGTGGTTCAGAGGTGATCCCAATAGAAGAAACGCCGTCGGTTCCCTGCTGATAGTCACCGTAATGAATAGGTTTAGTAAATCTATCATTATCCAGTCCTCTTGTAGGATATATCTCTTCTCATATATCTCTATCGCTCCCTTCTGGAAGTGATATGGCTCCTCCTTCCCCAGTCTCGCTCCCCACTTGAGTAAGTTTGCAAGTTCAGCTCCGTATTCCTCCCGGAACTTGTTACAGTCCATTTCCAGTTCCAGCCCTTGTGGCAGACGAGTCCCATCAGTTGGCCCATCGCCATGGCTCTGTAATATCCCGTGTTGTCCACCAATCCCAATCCCTCTGGTTTTGTCATAGCCATGTAGACTACCTGCATGTCCAGAAGATTCGGGGTGCCCTGTCCAATAATTCTGTCCGCATCGCCGCATATCGCCGATCCCACCTTGACCGTAGTCTTCAGTCTTACTAGCTCCTGCACCGCGTTCGGCAACCGGTTTAACTTCGGCCCGCTCCTCTTTCCGTAGGTCCCTAGGATGAATAGAAAGATATCTCCGTTCAGCGCTGCTAAGTGCAGCAATATGGTTCTTGCTGATCCTCCCAACCCCCTTCTCGAGCCCTCGTCGTCCTCCACAGTCCCTTCGTCATCGAGGACCATGTATCCACCCCTCTCCACGGAATCTACAAATCGCCTCTACTCCTTCCTTGGTGGTTCCCTCGGGTGCTTCGGTACTCTGAACCTAGCCTCGTCCCCCTTTACAACATAGCGAAGATGCTTGTCGATCGCATTGTCCAATGACGGCGTCCCATACGTCCCGACCAGTTGTCGCTCGTGCATCTCCCTAAACTGATCCTGTAGCGTGTGCACTTCGTGACCCTTCGGGAGTGGTTTGTAGTATCCCTTCGTCTTGTTCTCCGGATGCCTCTGCTTGAAATCCACTAGTAACTCCTTTCTACTCTTCTCCGATTTCCTCTTCTTCACTAGTTTCTCCGCCATCATGAATCCACTCACTCTCACCGAACTGGTGGGGCCTTAGAAAGGATCAGTTAGGTAAGAGGGTTACTAAATAGAAACTTATTAGTTTTGATCAGCGATGGCCTACTTCCTATCTCTTCCTTTTACTACGTTTTGTACAAATATTTTCCTTATGTGTCAATTTTTCTCTCAATTTACAATTTTGTCCGTTGCTTTTTATTAATGATTCTAGAATTTTTCTCCCCAGTTGCTATAATTTTGTTAATTTTGTTATTATTTATATTCTCCCCTACATGTGCTATTATCCTATCTGCTACTTGATTACTACCTAAGCAATCCGTTCCTACTTGCATACAGGGAAGACTAGCTACAGTTTTCTTATTGTCGTACTAGCTTCCTACCAGACAGTTTCCTGGCTCTGTGACAATACCCTAAGTCTGTACTACAGGCTATGCGCTACAGTACTCTAGTTCGTGCGGCCTACACGGTCTATTGCACTACGCCTACATACCCCCCTAGACTCCTCACGTGGTGCCCTCAGTGCCCACAATAGTATGTATTACGTGTTATTGTCCCATTGACCCGGCTTGTGTTGGTATTTATTACGTACGTTGGCACATTGTGCCCATCAGACGTACGCAATATATTTACCCCTCCTACTCCTCACTATGGTACTGTGTACCCTTCTACTATGGTATGCATACATACCTCCCCTTCAACTCCTCATGTGGCGCCCTCAGTGCCCACAATAGTACGTATTACGTACTTATGGTACTGTGTACCCTTCCACCAAGGTATGCATGCATACCCCCCCTCAACTCCTCACGTGGCGCCCTCAGTGCCCACAATAGTGTGTATGTAAATTAGGTACATTGGTACATTTTTGCACCCATCCAACGTACATAATTGTAACTACCTACACCTATGTATTATGTACGTTGATACGTCCGTACCCATCAGACGTACATAATGTCTACCTACAGCGTACCTTGGTACTAATGTTTTACTACTTATTTTATTTTTATTTTCATTTTCGTTTAGTGTGTGGGAAGGGTGTCTTGCCCTCATTCCCACCCCCCTCAGTCCAATATATTGGACGACTCAAGTTTAGGGCGATCCATCCAATAGGCAACACTTTCCTACATGCGCGAACATGCACCCTGAGGATTCGGACATGTTAAATGGGATTCTTGTCTTAATTGGGCCACTGAGTGTCCATCCGAATGGCATGAGAATGGCTACCGGGTCTCGCTCCCTATCCTTGCCGAAGACAGTCTGTAATCTCTCATGGGCCGTAGGACAGTCCATGCCGACTATGAGAGATACTTTCAGGATGTCCAGTTCAGGCACGGAGAAGTCAATATTGTCCAGGTACTGGTATTGCTCGATCTCGATCTTCGTAGGTTGCCTGGCATTAATGTTGATCGACTCTATTATCTGAATGGGTTCGATGGTAGCCCCATAGTCGCACCCTGGTGTTATCGCTGCAATTTTGCATCGTCCTGTCCTCTTCTTCATGACCTCATCCTTGCTGGAAATTGTGGTTATCACCATCTTACTTGGCCTTGTCTGTAACCCTATATTTTCGGCCACCCAACTTTCCGCTAGCGTGAATGCTGCTCCGCTATCGACCAGCATTAGCGCCATGACCGATAGCTCATTCTCCCCTATCATCCTCACTGGTACTACTCCGAGTAGTACCGTTCCCCTCCTCTTTGCTCCCATAGTGCTTGTCGCCATCGTCTGGCCTCCAGTCCCATCAGTCTTGGCATATTTGATCAGCGGTTCCTGGCACTCATCCTTCCTGTGTCCTCCTACCACGCATCGATGACATAGTCCATTCTTACCAGTGTAGGCTATCCAATCTTGTTTAAGCAACGCCTGCCAATGTTTACAGTTTATGGTCTTATGTGTACCAAACTTATGTAGTTGGCATTTGTATTCGGGGTTATAGTGTTCCTTGTATAGCGCTTCACATATTGCACTTAGATTCATATCTAGCGGTTTAGTGTTTTGGTTACTTGGACTCGGCCTACTGGGGGTATTGGGTTTGTATTTGTTCGTGTTGTTACTTTGTATCTGTCCCTGCCACCGTGTGGCTCTACTCCCAGCTCTCTGTGGACTTGAAGTCCTCTGTGTGGCCGCATACGGTAGCGACTGCCTCACCTTCAGAAGTGCATTCGCCGCACTATGTTCGGGTTTAGGTTGGCTGTATTCCGTTTTCGGGGCCTTGCCTAGACTGTCCTCACTATAGAATGGATCCGTTATTAGCTCCACCTCGTAGTTAAGGAAGTTCGACATCTCCTCCAACCCTGGTTTCACACCTTTCTTTTCTCGAGTGAAGAAAGCGATCTTTCTCCATTTGTTTCTTAGCCAAATCAGTAGTGCCTGCGCTATCGTGGTGAACTTTATAGAAATAAAAGTTTCTGAGTCTGTGCTCCCAGATATTCCCATTTGTGATATCTCCTTTGTAGAAGTGAAGGCTGCTGCAAAGAGTATAAAGACCAATCGTGCCAGTGGAGTAGATGGTGTTCTCCCTGAGGTCTTTAAAATACCTTAGTGTTTAAGAGACAGGGGGGAAATTGGACGCAAAACCCGCCTTGGCGAATTAATATCCCGCCTCAATGTTAAATTCTCAATTTAGGGAAAGGAGCAGGTTACAGTGGCACGTTATTTTAACCAAAACAATAAACTAAACACAATAGAACAGGTCACAGTTTTAATTTTAAGAGTAATCATCTGTTATTTGCGTCCAATTTCCCCTGGAGTGGGATGAATTTTTATTGCATCCAGGTCCCCCCCCCCCCCCCCCCCCCCCCCTATCTGGTGCTTAAAGCTCATCTATCCCTTCATAGTAGACATGTACCGAACAACATGAATCCCACAAGAAATGAAAACAAATAAGTTGGTGCCAGTTCCCAAGAAGGAAAACCTAACACTCTATGGTTCTTTTCGGGGAACTTCATTGATCTCGATTGCTGCAAAGCTATACGATAGAATTATATTAAATCGCATCAGAGATCCCATTGAGAGACTGCTCCGTGGAAATCAGAATGGGTTCCGTAAAGGTCGTGGGACCATGGAGCCCATTTTGGCACTTAGAAGGATAATTGAAGAGTTATCAAAAAAGAAAGACAGGCATCTGGCTGTTAGCTTTGTTGACTTGTTCAAGGCATTCAGTCTCTCGCTCACGTATGTTCAGCATACTTCCATTATGTGGGATTTTTAATGAAATTATTGCAGCAATCAGATCAGTATACGATGTTCGACAACATTTGTGTCTACTGTTGACGGTGACACAGAACCATCTGAAGTGTTATGGGGCGTCCTCCAGGGAGACACACTTGCACCATTCTTGTTCATAATTGTGGTTGACTATGTTCTACGCATGTCCTTAGATCATCATAATGATGATGGGGTGTTGATAACTCAACCTACTGGCTCCATAAGTCGAGGAAATCTTGCCAAGTACCTAACTGATCTAGACTTTGCTGATGACTTAGGAGTACTCTCAGAATCACTAGAGGGAGCCCAACGGCTCCTCAGCTCATTAGAACAGGCTGCTTCTAGTGTTGATCTTTTTATTAACTCCAGAAAGACCAAAATTTTGACAGTTAACTTTGAAAGTCCTCAGCAAGTCTCTGACCGGATGAGCATAAGCTCAAAGGATGGAATGCTTGAGCATGTGGACGACTTCTGTTACCTGGGATCATGGATCCGGAAGTCAGGTGAGGATCTTCTCAGAATACGTAAGGGAAAGGCATGAACTGGACAGCCTTGAATAGGCTTTCCAGGATTTGGAAGTCACGGAGAATTCATCGGAAACTTAAGGTCCGATTATTTAGAGCAGCTGTAGTTCCAGTACTCCTCTACGGGAGTCCATGCTGGGCTCTAACTGCTGAGGACACCAAATCTCTGGATGGTACATTCACAAGAATGCTACACCGGGTTCATTGTGTCAAGTACAATGCACACATCTCCAACCAGACACTATATAACATTAAAGTGTCTCATTGGTTCCCCCAAGCTTGACACTAGAACAAAATCGCCTCCGCTTTGTAGGGTATTGCTTTAACCGTGAGGACCAGCCAGTGCATAATCTTGTACTTTGGCAGCCTCATGGAGTGAATAAGCATGGTGGACAGCCCATGACTTTCTTGAGACGCATATTAAAGGACACTGGCATGAAGATGCGGATGATCTAGCAAATGTGTGATAGGGAGTTGTGGTGGTGCAAATTTTGTCTACAAGCCGGCACAGCATTCATAAAAATGTAGCTGCAATGCAGCATGCCGATCCTAGTAGTAGTAGTGGAAAATTTTTGCGAAATTTTAAAGGTCATGAGGCTAATCACAATTTTCCAATTTGTGTTGGTTTCCAACCTATTTGACCTTAAAATTTTGCATCTTCCTTAACTTTTACCAAAAATACAAAATATCTGTTATTTTCAAAAATGGTATTCCGTTCCCAAAACTTTCGAATTTTCAAGTGCCATGAGGCCCACTTAGAATTTTTCAAAATCAAAATTTATTTTGCAAAGTTAGTTTAGACTGCTGACCTTAAAATTAAAAAAACAATTTTTTCACTCCACGCGGAGCCCCTAAAGGGATATTTGTGATAAACTATCTATAATCGGACTGCTGCATTGAAGCTGCAGATTAAGATGCTATGCTGCTGGCTTAACAAAAATATTTTGCCACCATGCAATCCACAATTGACAAGCCCAATGCAGCGTGCATTAAGAATGCTATGCCAACTTCTCAACAAAGTTGCACTGCCACAACTTCCTATCCACCATGGCTTTCGCGAGATTATCCGCCTCTTCAAGGCAAGTGTCCTTAAGATGCGTCTCACGAAAGTCATGCTGCTAAAGCACAAGATTGTGCACAGGCTTTTTTCCTCACGGTGAAAGCAATGCCCTGCAAAGCGGAGACAGCTTTGTTCATGTGTCAAGCTTGGGGGAACCAATGAGACACCTCCAATGTTATATAGTGTCTGGTTGGAGATGTGTGCATTGTACTTAGTACGAACCATTGTATACTGATGTGATTGTGCAATGATTTATTCAGGAATCTCATATAATGCTGAACATACAGTACATGATCGAGAGACTGAATCAAAGACCTTAAAGAAGTCAACAAAGATAACAGCCTCTATGTCTGACTTTCTTTTCTGATAACTCCACAATTATCCTTCTAAGCGCCAGAATGCGTTCCATGGTCCCACGACCTTTATGGTACCCATTCTGAGTTGTAGTAATAGTAGAACGACCTCTCCAAGGCATAAATGAGTCCCGCCAGGTCGGGCACACTATCACAACCAATGATGCAGTTAAGGCTGCATCTAGGTCCCTTAACAGGCAGTATTCCGATAATATGAAGGCGAGTATATGATTAAACAGGTTGTTGTCATTAACAACGCCTATGATAGCAGGCAATCAGCCATGGCGTGACAATCAATAAACCTGCTCACTGGTATGAAAAGCTAACAAACCATGAAGGTGAGGACTGAATCTCCAGCTGAACGCCTCAATTGACCCACTTTTAGAAGCTTCTATACAATGACAGGTCATCATTGCCTGATAACTTCGAGGTACATCGTGTGTCTAAGTCTGTGCTCACAGATGTCCATCCACATTGCATTGGTGACATCTTCTTTGCTGAAATCAAGACTGCAGCAAAGAGCATTAAGACCAATCAATCGTGCCAATGGAGTAGCAGATGCCGTGCCCAATAAGGACTTTAAAATTCCTGAGTGTTTGAAAATTACTGAGAATTTGAAAATTTGAAAAAAGTGTTTGAAAGGTGTTTGAAGATAAGATACTTCTTTTATTTCAAACACAAATTTGAAAGCTACCTTTTTACTAATGTGGCAGCTAGTAATTATCTAAGTAATACATTGCTGATAATTATGAAATAAGTGTCAAATTAAAAACAGCTTGTTTTACAAGATGGTATGCCAGTTACTACTTGCCCCTCCCCCGGCACTACAAAAAGAACGATATATTAAAATTATATTATTAATTATATACACTCGTATACAAGACAAAACAGGAATAATACACGAGTGGGGCCTTCTTGCACCAGAAGCTGCAAGGCATGTTAGCGAACAATTATAATTATAACGAACCTGTGTAGTGGGCGCGATTCTCGCATTAGCGCGACTCACATAATTTCAACATAATACATTACAGTCAGGAGCATGTACTATGTTGACACCAGGACAGCTGGTGTGGCACCGGTAGGTACATATGTAAAACCAGTAAACGGTGGTATCTGTGTCATGTCAAGACTGACACGGACAGCAGTATGTTGTCCGTCGAAAGTGAAAGTATCTCACGGTTCGATATCTGTTACCGCTACACTACTCCCCCCAGAACCGTGATTAAAAAAAATACTTCGGCTGTCGGATTTCCCGCCCACTTCGAGTAGTTACGGGAAGTTCGGACGGAGTTTCCGCTAGGTGGGGTGAGGGAGTGGGTGGTCGACCACGGCGTGGCGGGATGGCCACTGCAACGGGCTGGTCGATCGCGAGGTGGGCCGGTTTTAGTCTGTCGACGGATATAGTTTCGCGCCGACCACCCACCTCGACGATGAATGTTTTGGGCCCCCGTTCCGCTACTTTATACGGCCCAGTGTAGGGCCGCTGTAAGGGACCGCGGTGTGCGTCAGTACGCACAAAGACATACTCGTTTGTACTGAGCTGAGGAGGCACAGATGAGCCGGGTTTCCCGTGTCGCGAAGTTGGTGTCGGCACGAACTGCCTCGCGTGTTTGTGGAGGTCCTGAAGGAAGGCTGTGGATTCCGGTGGATTGGTTGGCGAGGCGACGAAGTCACCGGGCACCGTTAGTGGTGAGCCGTACACCAACTCAGCCGAGGAGCAGTTCAGGTCTTCCTTTGGGGCGGTCCGGTTGCCGAGAAGGGCCCAGGGCAGTTCATCCACCCAGTTGGGGCCGGTTAGTCGGGCCCTCAGGGACGCCTTGAGGGAGCGGTGGAACCGTTCCACCAGACCGTTTGCCTGCGGGTGGTACGACGTGGTCCGGTGGAGTTTCGTCCCGAGGAGGCGGTTGACTTCGGACCACAACTCCGAGGTGAACTGGGCGCCACGGTCGGAGGAGAGTTCGGCCGGGACGCCGAACCGGGCGATCCAGTGGGCGACGAGAGCGCGGGCGCAGGTCTCGGTTGTTGAGTCGGCGAGCGGAATGGCCTCGGGCCAACGCGTCGTCCGGTCGACGATGGTGAAGAGGTAGGTGAACCCTTGGGATGGAGGGAGGGGACCTACCAGGTCGACGTTAACGTGGTCGAAGCGACGACGTGGGACAGTGAAGGTCTCCAGTGGAGCCTTCGTATGGCGCTGAACCTTGGAGGTCTGGCAGGCGACGCAGGCCTTGGCCCAGGCGGTTACCTGTTTGGCGAGGCCGTGCCAGACAAAGCGCTCCGAGATGAGCTTCCGAGTTGAGCGGATGGACGGATGGGACAAGGAGTGGACTACGTCGAACACGCGACGGCGCCACGAACTCGGGACGAGCGGCCGGGGTTGGCCAGTCGAGACGTCGCAGAGAAGCGTGACGTCCTTCTCCATGAACGTGACGTCACGCAGGTCAAGGCTACCTGGGTTCCTCCGGAGGGTCTGGAGTTCGTTGTCCTCCCGCTGGGCGGCCGCCATGGCGGTGTAGTCGACCCCGAGTTGGGTCGACAGGTGGCCCACGAAGCTGCGGGAGAGGGCGTCCGCCACCTGGTTGTCCTTCCCGTCAACATGACGTACATTGGTGGTGAACTCAGATATGTACGCCAGGTGGCGCTGTTGACGGGGAGACCAGGGGTCAGTGACCTTGGCGAACGCGTGGGTCAGCGGTTTGTGGTCCGTATAGGCCACAAACGGACGGCCCTCTAGGAAATACCGGAAGTGGCGGACCGCGAGGTACAGGCCGAGGAGTTTGCGGTCGTAGGTGCTGTACTTCCGTTCCGGAGGGCGGAGTTGGCAGCTGAAGAAGGCGAGCGGCCGCCACTTCCCATTGGACCACTGCTCGAGGGCCGCGCCGACTGCGGAGTCGGAGGCGTCGGTGGTGATGGAGGTTGGGGCGTCGTGGCGGGGTTGGACGAGCATGGTGGCGTCCGCGAGGGCCCGCTTGGAGGACTCGAACGCGGCGGTGAGTTCGGGAGTCCAGTCGACGTCCTTAACCTTGGTGGCGACGGCGGCATAAAGGGGCTGCATGGTGGCAGCAGCTGCGGGAATAAATCGGTGGTAAAACGTTACCATACCGATAAATTCCCGCAACCCTTTAGTGGTGGTTGGACGAGGGAAGGAGCGGACGGCTTCCACCTTGTCTGGGAGCGGATGGACTCCGGACTCGTTGACGATGTGTCCGAGGAACTGGATCTCCGCCACCCCGAACTCGCACTTCGCCAGGTTGACGACGAGGCCATTGTCCTGGAGTCGTTGGAAGAGTTGGCGGAGGTGTACGAGGTGTTCCTCGGGGGTCGCGCTTGCGATGAGAATGTCGTCCAGGTACGCGAAGAGGAAGTCCAACCCAGCGCAGACGGAGTCCATCAGGCGTTGGAAGGCCTGGGCGGCGTTCTTGAGGCCGAACGGCATCCGGACAAACTCGAAGAGTCCGAACGGAGTGATAACGGCAGTCTTGGGAACGTCGCCGGGGGCCACGGGGATCTGGTGGTAGCCCCGCACCAGGTCGACCTTAGAGAAGATCGTGGCCCCGGCGAGACGCGCCGAGAAGTCCTGGATGTGCGGGACTGGGTAGCGATCGGGGGTCGTGGCGTTGTTGAGGAGACGGTAGTCCCCGCAGGGGCGCCAACCCCCGGCCGGCTTGGGCGCCATATGGAGGGGAGATGACCAGGGACTATTCGAACGGCGAATAATCCCCATCTCCTCCATTTTGCTGAACTCCGCCCGCGCGATCTCGAGTTTATCCGGCGGGAGTCGTCGAGCGCGGGCGTGGACGGGGCGACCGGCGGTCGGGATGTAATGCTCCACGCCGTGGCGAGTAGACGAGTCCGAGAAGGTCGGCGTCGTGATGGAGGAGAACTCCGCCAGGAGGTCGGCGTAGACTCGATCTACGGCTGTCGACGCGAGTTGAGGATGGGTTCCTGGGATGGTGGAGGAGGAGCAACGGAGGGGGATCGGCTGGAAGGTTTCCATGTCGATGAGTTGCTGCCCCTTGACGTCCACCATCAGGGCGTGGTCGCAGAGGAAGTCCGCCCCTAGCAACGGCTGGGGGACGTCCGCGATCACGAAGTCCCAGTTGAACTGGCGGCCGTTGAACCGCAGAGGAACTCCGCGGGTTCCATAGGAACGGATCGGTGATCCGTTGACGGCGCGGAGCGGCGGTCCGGTACGACCGGAACGGGTGTCGAATCCGCTGGCGGGAAACACGCTCACCTGGGCGCCGGTGTCCACGAGGAAGTGGCGGCCGGAGTTCCGGTCCCAGAGGTAGAGGAGGTTGTCCCGCTGGTGGTAGCGACCAGTCGACGCAGCGGCTAGCGTCGGCTGGTCGGAGCGTTTCCCGGGAAGCTGCACGGCGACCGGCACTGCTTGGCGGCACTACCAAACCGGGCGTGGTAGTAGCACAACCCATCGGTGTCGGGTCGAGCAGTACCGGATGAGTTCGTGGTCGCCTTCGTGGATTGCGGCGCGGAGGAGTTCTTTGTCGGTAGTGAGTTCGTCACCCGGTTTAATCCGGCTGGTTGGGAGACTCCCTGCTGTTTGGCCAACCACAGAACGTCGGCGGTGGCAGCCAGGGCGCGGGGATCCGGGAAAGAGTTGTTGGAGACCTGGAGCCGGATGTCCTCGGGGAGCTGCTCCAGAAAGAGCTGCTCGAACAGCAGACACGGAGTTTGGCCGGCGAGGAGCCCCAACATCTCGTCCATCAACTGGGACGGCTTGCGGTCGCCCAGCCCGCGCATCCGTAGCAGCTTCGCGGCGCGCTCGCGTCGACTCAAGGCGAAAGTTCCGAGGAGTCGAGCCTTGAGGGATTCGTATTTCCCTTCGGAAGGCGGGGCGGTGAGGATGTCCAGTAGACGGGCGGCGGTGGGTTGATCCAGAGCGGCGACAACGTAGAAATATTTAGTCATGTCATCGACGATCCTCCGGATTCTAAACTGAGCCTCCACCTGGGCAAACCATACCGACGGGTTTTCGGCCCAGAAGTGTGGCAGTTTAACTCCAACCGCGTTGACATTTGCCTCGTTAGCCATGTATGAGTATTACTGTATTATAATATAAGCAGATGTTATTGACGCAAACCCGTTTGTGTCAGTCTGGGTCACCAATGTAGTGGGCGCGATTCTCGCATTAGCGCGACTCACATAATTTCAACGTAATACATTACAGTCAGGAGCATGTACTATGTTGACACCAGGACAGCTGGTGTGGCACCGGTAGGTACATATGTAAAACCAGTAAACGGTGGTATCTGTGTCATGTCAAGACTGACATGGACAGCAGTATGTTGTCCGTCGAAAGTGAAAGTATCTCACGGTTCGATATCTGTTACCGCTACACTTGCCTATTAATAGGCCAGGGTAGTTCTTGTCAAGTCAAGAGTTGAGCCATTTAAAAACACGATGTGGTTGTGTGTGTGTGTATGTATAACCATCCAATATCTCAAAAACTCAAGCAGGTACGCAAAAATTTTAATAACAAACTCTCCATAAATTTTGGTTGCGCACAAGACTGTATATTTTTTGTGGCGTTTCGATCACGGGGTCACTGAAAAATAGCGGTTTTGAAAATTTAAAGTCGAATTTCACCGATTTCAACTCGTCGAGTATGCACCAACTTTTTTATTTGAGATATTCAGTCATCTGAGCAACATATTTGAGCCTCAGAATCTTTTCAAATATCGCCAATCTCGCACAGAACGTCGCCAAAACTTGTTAGTCCGGCAAAAAACGCACAAATTCGTCTAAAAGTTTTAGTTGCGGAATAATATGATTCAACTAGAAAAGCCAGCCAGCTGGCTGTAAGGAGACCGTCCATAGACAAACGTAGTGTTAGTTGTGTCCCTCCTCATTCATTATCATCAACTCCCTCCCACCTAACATAGCAGTGAGTAACCTTATAGATTATTGTCATTGGATTCACTGGGAAGAGCTATTCATCTGGTGGGGTAATACATTATACAAACTTACAGTTGATGTTTGATTACTGTCTGGGTTAGAATGAGATAGTAATAATTTTGGCAAGGAATATACTTCTCTGCAGTTTGGGCTATTTCAATAAATAGTAGTAGCTTACTAGGCCCACATGAATACCAGCAGGCTGGTGTTTCCATCGTTGAGTTGATGGCAATTTATAGTGTTTTCATTTTCGCTCACTCAGGGTACTGGTTTGAGGGGCAGGTTCGTTTAAAGCCAGCTTGCTGGCTTTCTAGTACTATACTATAGCTAGTTGTTACATATTTTAATATTCTCATATTGGCTTCCGATACATATATAACAGCAAAATATTCGAAATGCTAATGTGCTCTTTTTCGTCCATAGTGCTAACTTTTCCAGACGCATGCAAATTTACTATCCACCTAACTAACAAATTCTCAGGAAGGTCGCAAGAGTAAATGTGTGCTGAAGACTACACCTATACCATAGCCTAACCGCATGGTCTAATTAATGTTGTGATAACTAGCTGCATGAGGTCACGAGGATTTTGTCTTGACAATGTCCCACTGTGTATTATATCCAAACTGTGGAACACTGTATGTATACCATCAATTCTCTATGGCTGTACTGTATTACCGAAACAGAGCATTAAAGATATAGGAAAATCTGTTTTGAAAGGTACGAGGAGGTTACTCCAAGTTGGAAGATACACCTCTAACATTATATGTAGCTTATTTGGAGTCAATATATCAACAATGATCGGGCTGCAAACAATGCGGCTCATCTACAATGCGCTCTCTTGTTGCAACTTCAAGGAGCTTCACCACTTTAACACTCTCCTTTGTAAAAGTTACATGGGTCACAGAGACTAGATTTATTTGATTTCTGCGTAAACTGTGAGTGGCTACTAGATCTACCTAACTTAGTATCTTTATTAACATCTCAGTATGACACTAAATCCATCAGAAAAATGGAAAGGAAGAAATTCTAGCCAGCCATCGATGAGACCGGCTAATGTATACAATTATATCTATATCAAACGTCTGTTTAACTGTGACCGTGGAAATACGGAGGTTCGGCGGCTTGTCCTGAAAGAGGCTCTTGATCTTGAATACCTATAATATTAGTAACCTATATTAGTAACCTACATTAGTAACTGTAGTGACATCCAGTGGTTCACCCATTTATATATGTACACTTCTGCACTGCACTGTCTGACATATTAATACATAATATACTGATATGATATAGCCTCACGCTCACCATTGAGTTATTCCATATCACTACATGGCGCTGCGAGTAGTCACTTACTCCTGAACTCGATTCGCGGGTTTACCCTTTTTTATCGCACGTTCATTGACGTTCCGATGGCAGAAGCGGAATACGCCGAGGATAAACCCTGGTTAGATCTAACCCACGACGAGATCAACGCATTAACCCGTGCCGAACTGTTGCAATACTGTCATGACGCCCGCATCCCGCATGACAACAAAACATCGGTTGTGAAGCTTAGAACTAAGCTCCAATCCGCAATCAAATCCGCTATCGAAACTGAGGAAAATCCACGCGGCATGGATAAACTCCTGCAGTTCATGCAACATCAACAACGCGAACACCGCGAACAGCAGGCAGAAGCAAATCGCCGATTAGAGGAACAACAGGCCCGTTCCGATGTGTAACTTCGGGACCTTCTCAACAGACTTGCTTGTCAGCAAAACATCGACCCTGCCCGGCATTAGCCCCCGTGGCACCAGTCCCCGGACCCCCCGGATGATGGCACTTGATCTCGATCGACAACCTCGACCGAATCGATACCTCCGTCGACCTTCCCGCTTTCCGTCGCTGGCGGGACAGCTGGGAATATAACGCAAACCGCCAGCGGGCGGAGACATACCCCCGCTGCAAACAGGTTTATACTCTCCTGACTGCATTAGGTCCGGGACTCCAGGATGTCGTCCGAGTCCACCTAAAACTGGATCCCGACGACGACGCCATGACTACGAAACTTGTACTCGACGGTCTGTGGGATCATTTTCGTTCCAAATGCAGCATTGCCCTGGATTGCTTGGCCTTCCATAAATGCTGCCAGGGCCCACAGGAGACGTTCGATGACTTCTACATCGCTCTCCAGCACCTCGCTGACCTCGCCGAATTCTGCCTACATTGCTGTGACGACCAAATTGTAACACAAATTTTGGTCAGTCTCCACTCCGTCTTAAAAGTCTTGCCCCGGCCCACACTCGACGTCTGCGTCCAGACTTGCCAAAACTGGGAGTCGAGCTCCAAAAATCAGTCGTTTCTCGACGGCTCCGGTTCCATCGCGAAAGTTTCGCAATACAAGCAGCGGCGCGGCCGCTCACCAATGCGTCCAGGTGCCCCCAATCGACCACAAACCGGTTCGGGAAACCGCTCAACTCCCGGACAATCCACGAGAACCTCTTCTCGTGGCGGTAACCCTTGCGCACGCAATTGCGGTAACCAGCAACATACCGACAGGTCCAATTGCCCCGCCTGAGAAGTTCAGTACGATGGTTGCGGTAAAACCGGCCACTTTTACAAAGTATGCCGTTCCAGCGGTCCTGCGCCGAAACCCGCCAAAACTAACACTATATTATCCCGGGATTCCATCAACCGCCTCGAGTACAGCGCGGCGGTCTGTAAACTGGACTACATCTCGGTGGATCTCACCCTGTCCGGTACCGGTACCTATCTGGGAAAGGTACACCGTGCGCTCCCCGACAGCGGCGCAGCAGCGAGCATCCTAAGTGAAGACCTCTTCTACAAGCTCGGAGGCCTCCATGCGGATCTACTCCCATCGATGAATCTGGATTTGGTCGCCGCGGATGGTCTTCCCCTTCAAACTCACGGCCATCTACCTGCTTCTATTACTTCCGGTGGCAACACTGCAACTACCGAAGTCATTCTCTCTCCGGAGATGGAGGGTTTAATTCTAAGCAAATCCGTTTGCTTAGATCTTGGGATCCTCCCCCTGAGTTTCCCATATCCCATAGCCATCTCCGCAACCTCAACTGGGACCCCTGTACCGGTCGCAGTTCTAGAACCTGATCCCTGTCGTTCAGGTTCTGACAGCCTTAGCGCTATTCTCGACCGTTACGGGGATGATTTCGACGACGAGGCCACCCCTCTGTCAACCATTACTGGTCCCCCCATGCATATAGAACTCAAGGAGGGCGCCCAGCCCTACCATGCCAACGGCGCTCGTCCGATTCCGTTTGCGCTTCGGGGCGAGGTAAAAACCCTCCTTGATGACTTGGAATGCCACAACGTCATACAGCGTGTGGATGAACCCACCGAGTGGGCCCACCCGCTTACAGTTACCCAGAAACCCAGCGGTTAACTTCGTCTATGTGTGGATTTGCGCCATCTTAACTACCAGGTTAAACGGCCATTCTACCCCACACCCAATCCATGAGTCATGGTTGCAGAAATTTCCCCCACTGCTCGATACTTTTCAGTGTTCGACGCCTCCCATGGGTATTGGTAGGTATCCCTAGACGCTGAATCTCAGCTCCTAACCACCTTCATTACTCCATTACAACACACACACCTGTGGCGGATATCAACCCCGCTGGGCCACCCAAAACTGTCAGATTTGACAATAATGTTACCACACGCGAAATACCTACACGCACCCGCCGTTACCCTACTCGGCAACATAAACCCCCACAGCGACTATAACTCATAACGAGCTAGAAGGGGGGTGTAGTGACATCCAGTGGTTCACACTTTTATATCTGTACACTTCTGCACTGCACTGTCTGACATATTAATACATAATATACTGATATGATATAGCCTCACGCTCACCCTTGAGTTATTCCATATCACTACAGTAACCTATATTAGTAACCTATATTAGTAACCTATATTAGTAACTCGCAATTCCTCCTGAGTTGATTTTGCTGTTGGATAGCGAAGTGCGAATGATTAAGAGATGGATGGGCGATCAATTCTATCAGATAAAAAACTTATAATGTGATAGTATCCTTGCATCCTAAACTTGAAATTATTATATCTATTAATTAAATTATGAGACAGTATTTAGATATACATTGGTTCAAATTAGTTACCGGTATTCATAAGTGCAATACAATAAACCTTCAGTTACGTATATATTATTATTAATGCTGTTTATTACTTTATGAAATTTAATACATTATAACTAACAGTTTCTTCATTTCTTACGGTGCAGTCCAAGAATAGTCTAAATTTAAATCACAAATTAATTCAAGTGATTGTTTTTTGGAAATGTTTGTTTCCGTTTATAGTGTTTGCAGTTTGCATATTATTATCCATACTATGTTTGTTTATTATTGTTTATTAGGAATAAAACTTAAAGCTCATCTATCCCATCATAGTAGACATGTACCGAACAACAAGAGTCCCACAAGAAATGAAAACAAATAAGTTGGTGCCAGTTCCCAAGAAGGGCTGAACATGCTGCTTCTAGTGTTGGTCTTTTTATTAACTCCAGAAAGACCAAAATTTTGACAGTTAAGTCCTCAGCAAGTCTCTGATCGGATGAGCATAAGCTCAAAGGATGGTATGCTTGAGCATGTGGACGACTTCTGTTACCTGGGATCATGGATCCGGAAGTCAAGTGAGGGAAAGGCATGGGCAGCCTTGAATAGGCTTTCCAGGATTTGGAAGTCACCGAGAATTAATCGGAAACTTAAGGTCCGATTATTTAGAGCAGCAGTAGTTCCAGTACTCCTCTATGGGAGTCAATGCTGGGCTCTAACTGCTGAGGACACGAAATCTCTGGATGGCACATTCACAAGAATGCTACGCCGGGTTCATTGTGTCAAGTACAATGCACACATCTCCAACCAGACACTATATAACATTGGAGGGGTCTCATTGGTTCCCCCAAGCTTGACACTAGAACAAAATCGCCTCCGCTTTGCAGGACATTGCTTTCGCCGTGAGGAACAGCCAGTGCATAATCTTGTACTTTGGCAGCCTCATGGAGTGAATAAGCATGGTGGACAGCCCATGACTTTCTTGAGACGCATCTTAAAGGACACTGGCCTTGAAGATGCGGATGATCTAGCAAATGTCATGGGTGATAGGGAGTTGTGGCGGCGCAATTTTGTCGACAAGGCCGGCACAGCATTCTTAAAAATGCTGCTCCAATGCAGCATGCCGATCATAGTAGTAGTAGTAGTATTAGGAATAAACCAATAGTGCGTAGTGAACCATGAAACTGGGAGCTACCCTTATCATTTTATTAAGCACATCATTGAACACTGCTACTTTATTTTATACCATTAAGCGTTTATCACTCTATATATCGGCGATATATGCACGTTTTATTTATTTGTAGTTGTAAATACTTTATGTAATAATATTTAATAATACCGCCCTTACGTAATTAACACAGCAATACTTAATGATTTACATTGTGGAACTCAGTGGATCTATTTATACATATATCTTATTAAGACGACGACATTATTTTAATTAATATTTTCTATTATAGTTACTATATTATACAGTTATATTTTACTCTGTTTTACCATTGTGTATCTTTTCTTTTGTTCAACTTTATTTATCTTTCGTTTATTCCCATAATACTGATATTTTATCTATTTCACTTTTGACAATGTCAGTTTTATTGAGTAACATTTTCGTGATCTATATCTTAAGAACTCTAATTACTTTAATATAGCCGCTGGAGGCGTAAGTCCATAATGAAATTAAAAATTAACTACAAACTCAAACAGGAATAATTATACACCTAACTGTGTGGTCTATTAATTAATTAATGTTACGCTAACTGCAAACCCGAACAGTATAATTATACTAATACCCCTAACTGAATGGGTTTAACTGGTCTTAACAGCATACCTGATTTTTGGGACCGGGTTATTCATTTATCAGAATTTTTTCAAAGATTACAGCAGTGGCGCAAAGTATGAAATTGGATTTTGAAAACTTAAGATCAGTTTACATTTTTTGCGAGGAACCAGGAGCTTTACTACCCGCTATAACTAGTATAATATGTTTATAACTATTATTTTTACATAGAAAACAAACAGCAACATTGATAACATAACAAATATTCCTTTTATTATCAATATTATTAATATTGAAATATTCCAAGGTACAGGGTGTAGTTGGGTGGGTAACTGGCTGCTTGGCTGGGCGGCTCCTGGTACTGTAGGTGTTAAGTTATTATTTATTTATCAGTTACTAGATTATGTTACATTAAATTTTATAATGGATCATTTTACTGTAACGAGTATGGGTAAAACCAAAACAAAACAGAACTAAATATCCAAAGCACTGTGAACGGGAGTTCAACTATTTAGAAAAAATTGTTTCTGGATATTTTGATGGGCCTGATGTCGACGAAATCAGCTTTGAGGTTCATGATCATGGATGCACCATCGGACGTTGTGTACCGCTTAACAAAATTGCCTGTACTGTACATACTACTTGCAGGTTGTACGCCGCGATGTGTGTGAAGAGCATAGAAGTGTATATCATGTGAAATTGTCAAATCTTTTCAACTGGATGAAAAATGATGCCATAGTGACTCATGATGCTTGTCAATAGCCAGAAGCCAGTAACTTTAAAGTTCATGTAAGAGCTTTCTTGAAGCTCTACACCCGCAGAAATGTTGAAAAAAATTAATTAGAGTTTCGTGATCTTTCTAGGCCAATTAGGCCTCTTCTTCAGGCAGATTAAATATAATTATATAGACATTCGGTATAGGTGGTTACACCGGTAGTAAAGCACCAACAGATAAAATTAAAATTCCCCCTATTTTACGTTTACACACGGAGGCTTCCCGCGGTTACTTAAAACCGCCATTTTGACAGCTTCCTCCTGTTTTTACAAAATATAACCCCGCCACTCGATTCAGGGCACCTCCCCCCCCCCCCCCCCCCCTATTCAATTGTTTCTAGCCGAACAATTTTTCGCGCACAAACCCTATTCCATCAACATCAATCATTAATTCCTGGTTGGATATGCGGTTCTTATGTAAACCTAAAAACAACACAACGTGGGAGGATCCTTCGTGAGGATTCTCCCACACCGGGCGTAGGCGTTCCAACATTAGTATATAGAAAGTGGAGCTTACTCGGGGCGTTTTACAACTTCCTAGGAATTATATTCTCTGAAATTTGCCACGTTTGTAGTTTTTGTTATTCTAAGAATTTTGTACGCTTTTGTTTTTTCAATTTAGTTGCCCAACATTTCCAAATTGGCCACCAAATGTGGATTTTTGCCCCAATTTGGAAACTTCTAGCACTAAATGGTTAAATTCGGAGTGAAGGCGACTGAAATCTTCAAATGTTCTCCCTAGACTTTGTGCGCGGATAAATTTGCAAGTTTCATTAAAAAATTTCGTTTAGCCAAATTTGGCCATTTTGGCCACATTTTAATTTTACCCAAAAATTATCAAAATGGTAAATTTTTACATTGTTTTCTCGCTATCACCAAAGCAGCTTGGCTATTTCGATTGAAACTCATACCGAATACATATCCAATACAGTTGTTCATCGGGTCAAAATATTGGCCAAAAATATTTAACAGTATGCCAATAATTTAACTTTTGGCCAATTTTGAGCCAAATTTGGATATTTTTGACAATTTTTAAAACGTTATAACTCTGTATCTTTTAATTAGAACGAAACCGTTCCACTTGCGTTATATAGAGGGAAGATGGGAGTTCCATTACTGTTATTGATATTGTGCGTTGCCTGAATATTAAGGGCTGGAAATTGGGGCCGAAAAATGGTAATTTTGGAAGTTGACAAAATAGGTTTTGGTAGAAAGTGGTTTTCTCCGAATTGTTTGCTTATATTTTTCTGAAACTTTAACATCACAGATGGATAAGATAGCTCTACATTTTATCCATTTAATGTTAATACAAAAAGTCTTTGCTTCTTGTAGTAAATAAGGGCCAAACTTAGGAAATCTGTATTTTCTTGAAATTTAGCCTAAAATTAGGCACTCAAAATGCGATATATCGGCTTAAATTGCATTTTTCCGTAAATCCTTCAAATTAGTTTCTTAGAATTGCTTTGGGCACATCCGTACCAAATTTCATGAAAATCTGAGCAAGTTAAGTATTTTTGGAAGTTTGGCAAATTTTGGCGAAATTTTTTTTAATTTTTTAATTTTTTTTTATTTTAGCCTCAGATTACCTCAAAATATACTATATAGGTACATTTTGGTGTGCTGAATCCGAATATGCATGCCATTTTCGATTTCAACGATATGTGTAGGTATGACAGACAAATAAAAAAAGTCCGTTAAATGACCGTCTTTTTGAAAGTCTGAGCTTTAGTTTAAGAACTTCCTAGGAATTATATTTTCTAAAACTGTGCTCAATTAAAGAACGTTTTAGGATAAGAAAAATAACACTGGCAACAATTTATACGAGTTGGCCCAACCCACCCAATTTTACTCCAAACCGTCAAATTTTCACTGATTTTTAACGAAATTAACCAATTTTCACCATAAAATTACATATTTATCAAAAATAAAACAACTTCCTAGGAATTATATTTTTTTTAACTTTGGTCATTTATAGAACATGATAGTAGAACAAAATTGACATATTCCAAAATTTTCAAGAGTTGCACGAACCTGGTCAATTTTGTGGTCAAATCTGGCCTGCGTAGCCACAATTTGGCAATTCCCGGCTCTTAAACTCTTATAGTTTAAAAATCATACCGATTATAAATATATTGAGTATAGCAATTGTAAACGCATTAATTACCGTACGTAACAATGAAAATTTCATCAAATACGGTCGTGTTGCACCAGAGTTACAGCGATTTTTATAATTGCACATCATATTAAAAATGTCATTATTGTTGTATTATTTGACCATTTTGAAATTCCCTCCATCAATCCATTTGAATATCATAACATGATGGCCTACATCAAACACAACCAAAGCCAACCAATGGTACAGCTCTAACCAATAACAGATAATTTGTATCCTAGCGACGGCAACACTTTTTGTAGTGTGAGGCAGGGACAAGGCGCCTTGGGCAAGAATAATGAACTCACAGCTGGCTGTGTAGCAATTACCGGTAGTGTTGGATTTTATATACCGGTCTGCCCCTCCACTGGGACGCCTGCTGCAGTACTGCAGTACAGCAGTAGCGTACCACCGCCCGTACTTTCACAGGCCTTACTACAGTCTGACAGTAGGCCTACCTGCCTACTATACATTTCACTTGTATTCTAGGCTTGTCTGCATGTTATCAGGTTTGGTACGGCTGTATGCAGGCAGCAGGTATGGTCTGACGGTTGTTGTATAATTAAATTTTTAGGCCTATTTCAGTATTTCATTTATTATTTGTTAATTTTTAGTGAGCCTAATACTGTGATTGTACTAGGCCTAGCATTTTGTTTTCTCATGTTCTTTCAGTAGGCCTAACCAATCCACATTCACCCATTTGGCTAATAACCTCAGGATTTTAGTAAACTCATGAGACAATCTGCCTGCATTATAGGCCTACTGCAGTTCTAAACTTCAAGTTCGGAAGTTGTAATCCTGTAATCCTTATATCCGAGGATCCCTATGAGGTGGGGATCACTTGCAGCTTATCCTAACGAATCGTCTCCTTCTGCATATAGATGACTGCTGAGTCTTCAACGTTGATGACACAAACTGGCGACTGGGTGCCAGCACGTTTGCGATAACATTCTCGCATATCTCTCGACGGCCAAGGTCGAGAGAGGGTCGTACCGGAACTCTATCATCGCGACTTCCGGCCCTTCGCCTCGTTTCTCCGACGCAATGCTGAAAGATGCAAAAGTGCACCTACTGCTCGAATCCGGTGGGAAAACTACTGGTAGTTCCAATCGTATTGTACGTATACGTAAGCAGGACTTCGCTAAAAGCAAACATGCATGTGAAACTAAAGAGACTTCGTGGTATCGGTACGATTACAGTGCGTGGTTTCTGGAAATTTCAACGTTTACCGGATGAAATCTTAGGCTCTAGAATCAGCGGCATGAAATACTGAAATACAAAGTGCAAAACTTTCGTGGGTCAACTGCGGTAGAGCAATTCAGTGCAACAGCAAGCGATGAGTTATTATGGGTTGCGTTCTGGAGCGAGTTGGGATCCCCAGTTTAAATTCGCGAGTGGTTCGGTGTCTATCAGTCGACCAGACACGCTTTGGTTCGTTGAGTTTTTAACTTTCATGTCTTCGTTTCATCAAAACCGCATCCGGGTAGGGATACCAAACCACCGCGTTATTTAATGCTTTTTAATTTTGTTATTGTCTATCGATTGACTTATAGATAACCTGTGCC
>JAUCBJ010006920.1:0-34635 GCA_032718475.1 Nemertoderma westbladi | reverse complement strand
ACTAACTGGCACTTTATCGGACAGACTCTACACACGCCGCAATCTCTCCAGACCCAACAACAGCCAGACAACAATCCAGCCTACAAAATATCTGAGTAATAACTATTACGGTACCTGAACAGACCACACAAACAAACACAGGCTAAAACGCTGGTAGACTACTATCAAGCCTAAATAAACTACAGTATATGCAGATTCCAAAATGGTTAGTTAGTATGCGTTCTAACACGGTAGTACGACTTATTCTTTAGGAGGGGGTTGACCTTACAACTCTGGATGCCCCAACTTACTAACTGGCACTTTATCGGACAGACTCTACACACGCCGCAATCTCTCCAGACCCAACAACAGTCCGACAAGAGTCCAGCCTACAATTATCTGAACAATCTGAGCAGACTTACACGTCTTCTGCTCAATATTAACTTACATGTAAATAAAACCGACAGAAATAAGTAAAATCTCAATAAAAAACCAGGGCGGCCGTTCCCTGATTAAGTACTAAGACCTACCGATATACAATAATCAAAATCGAATAATACTAATGTACTTATACTGGAAGTACTGGTTCTGGCAGTTGGGCCTACGGACCTACAGCAGTACCGGTTCAGGCAGTTAGGCCTACGGACCTACAGCAGTACCGGTTCAAGCAGTTGGGCCTACGGACCTACAGCAGTACCGATTCTGGCAGTTGGGCCCACGGACCTACAGCAGTACCGGTTCAAGCAGTTGGGCCTACGGACCTACAGCAGTACCGGTTCAGGTTTACCGGTCGACCGGTACTTTCAACTTTATTGCTTACTGCAATAAAGAAAATAACTGTTATTGTACGCGCTTTTGAAGACCTTTAGCAGTTTAACCTGCCAAAATTTATATGTCTTTGGTTTATAAATAGACTTTAACATATGACAAGTATTTAATACCAATAAACACAACATTAGCCGAAGCCAGCCTAGTGCGCGTCCATTCACCCGCTGGATATACCCGGGAGACTGGATTCGGAGGGCTTAGATTTTATTGCAGTGTAAGCTTACTGTATTATTCGATTGATCGTTAATAAATAATCTCTGACGAATATTATTCACTTTCGGGAAATATTAACAGTTCCTTTTAGGATGTGGCGCTCTATCTAGGTAAACAGAGATATGACTTATACTAAACACAACGGTAAGACGGTAAGGCTTATGATTCACGTATGAGGCGCATTCTTTAGGAAATGCTTAGTTATCAGCCACAATCATGCACACTACCGGTACTGCACAATACTGCACACTAATCTGCCGACCGTCAATGAATTTTATCATACATAAAGAGAACAGCAATTGACTCATGTAGTGCCTATCAAATAGCATTAAATTCACTACAAACCACGATAATATAAGTCGCAATCGCTATATGTAACCTGTCTCTCTAACCTGTAGTGTATCAAGAAAATTGGGAAATTTGGGTTATTTATCGATGTTCTCCAAGTAATAATATTCAACCAACTGATATAAATAATAACAACAGTAAAAAGCATTAAGACGGTAGGTTAAGATTATAACAATGTACGATTGTACCGCTGGACCGCTGATAAGACTGATAACAGTTATACGCTCTATAATCTAAGCCTACTAATGTTTCTTCTAAAGTCTGAAACGAATTGACTCTAGAGCCGGTGTTCTTGGCCTAGATAGAAACAACAAAACTATAACACTGTAAGACTGAACACGCCTAGTACGATCTGTAGAATATCTCCACATCTAAAGTAAAAATCGCTCTGATTGGCTGTTAAGCTGAACAAAGAACCATGTGTCCAACGGCCGTTTCCATGCCAGCAACCAGCTGTTAGATGTCGTAATCTGAATCATCAAGGCTACACTGTGCTAGAGGATTTGACGCATTGCGGGTTTTGTATCTTGCCATGTCCTCCAAAGCACACATATAGAAAAACAACTTTTATGTCCGTTAAAACACCCACACGGTACTTTGCGGGCAAGGGGACTGATTATATCCGCAAAAGCTTTTACATGGGATGATTGCCTGCTGTCGTCAGCATCATTGATGGCATCAACCTGTTGGTTTATTAGCTCCTGTAGATTAACAGAGTACTGCCTGTTCAGGGACCTAGATGCAGCCTTAACTGCATTCTTGGCCGCTGTAGTCTGTTTGAGTCGGGACTCTTTCTGCGCCTTATGAAGGTCATTTCGGCACTTCTGAATTTTGTTGTCAGTCCAGGGGGCCCTTTTCCTGTTTCGAGGGTGTACAGGAACTGTTTCTGCAGCTGCTAACTTAACTACTTCTGTAAAGGCAGTATAGCCCTCACAGTGATGTGAAGTAAATCGGTGTGATATAAATCACACCGCGGCAAGTCTACAGTAGTTTAGGTCCATTAGTGGTAGTTAGGATTCGCTGCGCGGGGATTGTTTTCTCGCTAGTTTGGTCTGTTGCTGTAGACTGTATTTCTGCCTCTCCGGTTAGGGACCGGTCACCCTGATTGTCAAGTTAGCCCGGGCAATTGATTCGCCCAAGTTTAGGGGAAGACATTATGCACCGATCTCGCTAGTAGCAGTTTGTGTACTTCGGCATCTATTATTTTAGGCCCGATTGTTGGGATTTTACAGTAGATATTGTACAACGGTCACTGGACTTATCAGCTATTGATAGGCAATAGGAAATATATATCGAACAATGTACTAGGCTCTGTTTGATGAACAAATATTCTCAATGATGCCATGGTCATGGTTTCGAAGCGAGAGGATAATATACACCTGCTTTAAGTCTGGTAACATGAAGGTTTTGTTTAACATCTAGCAGTTAAACAGTTCAAATGTCTGTGCCATTGTTTTTCGAGGCAATTAATAACAAGGAGTAGTCAGACTTTTTAGATTCAATTAACATAAAAGACCGTCATTTTATCAACGATCTTTAATTTATGGACATTTAGACGATTCCTACGAATAAATAACCCAACACAACCCGAGGAACGTTTTGTATTTATGTTAGTGAGAGATCTTCGCTGAGCAAACCATGCATAACCCTCAAAGGATAGATCTTCCGTTTATTCTCTGAATGAGTTAAAGTATTAATATAATCATTTAGTGCTGTTAAAACCTACATAAGCATCCTGAACTATCGACGTACAATTTAACTTTACTTATCTTCGTCGTGAATCTGATGATCAGTCTTATGAGATAAAAACTTTTTTTTGGTTCTTTACTGATTTAATATATTTGGGGGGAGATGACGTCGAGGTTTGTGTGTGCAAATATTATTTTCTTTAGGAACAATATACACTGTACAGACAGTACGGAATCCACATTCAATCATGTAGATGTCGTTTGGTGTTTGCATTCGCACTGCAGTAAGCATAGTAACATCAGCATATGTTATTGATAACACGCTGAGGCATCTCTACAGTAATCGAATTTTGCCAAGTTTAAGAGCTAATATGTAATGAAGATAATCCTTGAGTTAGTACTGTGAGGTTATGAGGATTCATTGTAGTGAACTTAAGGGTGAGCTTGTATAATCTTATGCAGTAAAATCCATATCTTCTTTCCATGTTTTCTTATGTCACACATGAACATTTATAACATAACCTACATGGAGATACATATAATCTTATCATGTAGAACACTGGTACAACAGTATACAACATAATTTATTGTACATTCATTAATTG
The DNA here is from genome assembly GCA_032718475.1 of Nemertoderma westbladi. Taxonomy (NCBI): domain Eukaryota; kingdom Metazoa; phylum Xenacoelomorpha; order Nemertodermatida; family Nemertodermatidae; genus Nemertoderma; species Nemertoderma westbladi. The sequence continues at coordinate 30,974 of JAUCBJ010006920.1, read as the reverse complement.
TTTTTTTTTCATATAATTGAGTAAAATTACTGCTTTTTTGGTGCCAATAAAGACTATCAGTGAGTTGGCCTTATGTCACCTAATAATAGGACCAGTGAGAGGGCGAATGTATCATGCATATTAATTATGGCCCTACTGGGACCCATACCTGTGGTCATAGCGGCTGATGATGGCAATTCACTAAATATAGAATTAAAGAAACGAATGGATGCTGGTAAGCTTTGTCTAAACATTAAGCGTTAAATTTAAATGCACGTGAAATCAATGTATATAAATGTAAAGTAATGTTAGCGGTTAAAGGGTAACACTAAACTCCGGAGGCAACCCAACAGCTCTTCTCTCTCTTGGCTTTTACCTGTAAGTCAAGGAGGGCGCCAAACTACCTCCAAAGGTTGAACACTCGATAACTGTCCAATATTTTAGTTATTCCGCCAGAAAAGACTGGTTCTCATGAAACTGGCTTGGGATGGAATCGAATCAGGCACCTCCCTTCTAGCAGTAGTATTCACATTCCACCAGTTAAGATTTAGTATATTAAGTAATATATTGCTAAGAAGATGCTAGATAAATTAGCGAATACAGAATGCTATATATATTTTTCATTTATTATTATATAATATATACACTAATATGAATTAAAAGATTTCATTTTTAAACCAAGAAAATTTTGGTCTAGTGTGATATTCCTGAGTTTCCAATCAGGAATTCCTGGTTCAATCCCTAGATGGGGCAGCACTGTTTGGGGAGCTGACAGTGCTTTAACTACTGCAGCCTAGACCAGCCCTGGCTTTTATCCTTAACTTGTCGATAAATTGGAACATGGGATACAGAGTGGAAGGGTTTACTATGGAAGATTACAGTGTTTAACAGGCATTCCTTGGCTCAATTAGCCTAAAAGATTCTCCCATTAATAATTTCATTTTTAACATTAAGGTGATTTCTGCACAACAGGGTATCCTTCTGGGACTATTGTCTCTACGAATACAAACGGACTGAATGGCCAACAACTCATCCAGGATGATGACGGGCCTTGGATAGTCATTCAGCGCCGAATCAATGCAGATATAAACTTCCAACGCGGCTGGGACGATTACCAGAATGGATTTGGAGATCTCAGCACCAACTTTTGGCTGGGTCTCGATAGCATCCATAACCTCACCAAGGACGGAGTCACATTGAAGGTTGAAGTTTGTGATGAGAATTGGGAATATATGCAAGCAACCTATTCCCACTTTCAAGTAGATGAAAGTAGTACAGATTATAGGTTGTACGCACATGGATATAATGATACAGATGACCCAACTAGCTATTATGATGCTCTAACAACAAAGCAACCAAGTTATCCAAACGGTATCCACACTGGAACGAAATTCACAACGATTGGTAAAGATAATGATCCCTTCACTGGTAATTGCGCAAATGCTCAGTATGGAGGAGGATGGTGGTATAGAAAATGTGGTAGGGCAGCATTAAATGGTGGCTATGGGTTATCTGTAGTCAACGGAATAGCTCAAGGTATTCGCTGGTCGCATTTTACAACGTCTGCACTCAAAGCAAAAATGAAAATCCAAGTTCCTGGTAAGTATTTCCAACACACAAGTTGTACTGATCATTCTCAGCTGATCACTGATAGTGCATGTCTGTACAGCAGTTTGTTTCAATTTTTGAATAAATTATGTCAATTTATTGATTACTTATTTTATTTTAATTGTTATTTTAGTTACAGTAATATATAATATGCAGCATAGCAGTTTTAATGCATGCTTCATTGGGCTTGCCAATTGTGGATTGCATGGTGGTGGCAAAGTATTTTTGTTAAGCCGGCATCTCAATGTGCAGCTTCAATGCAGCAGGCCGATTATAGATAGAATATGTTATTACAGTCAAGCCATTGCATCAGAGCCAAAACAAGCAGACTAGTTTTATGAAGATCTGACTGGACTTGTCGATTGCTGTTTACCTGAATGCGTACACTGGCCCAGAAGACATCAAGGGTTACACCTATAACATCAGTTCTAACAGAAATGGGTGCTTACGCCTAATGGAAGAATGTGAAGAATTGATTTCAACAAATAGCATTCGAAAAGAATAAAGGGAAACTGTGGACCTTTCCATACCCTAATGGAACCAAAGCTCAACTGGATTACATCCTTATAAACAAAAAGTGGAGGAACAACATGATTAGCTGTGAGGCATACAGATCATTCAACCGAATTGGTTCGGACCACAGAATCATTACTGCAGAGACTACTCGTGGGAGGTCAGTGTCCGAACACACGGCATTGGTGTTTCAGACTCGCTAGGTGTTGCTGTGCCCTACTTGATGGGCATCGGTATGCCGAACTGTGTTAGTGTGTTAGTGTGCTGAACCTATTGGGCGTTCGTGTACTAACTCCAGATGGAAGGCGACTGGTTGGCTGGGTGCTTGAATTCCAATTCCAAGTGCTAAATTAGATGCGAAATTGTTAGTACTACAATAAAAATGCATGCACTTAGATTATGGTGCATTACTCTAAATTTGACAGGACTTTCAGTTGATGTCTAGTTTACACTATTAATGTTAGATGCAGCAATTAAAAATTTTTTTCAATGCAAAAGTATATTCCGAAATAATACAGCCATTAATGACATTAGCAATATCCCTGAGCATTTCTGTACAAAAAATATTGTCCTGATGCTCTTGATATTGTTCGGTTTATACCCCAATATGGAAGATATAATCGTCTCAATAATTATTTACTGGCATCTATTGGATCAACCGCTCAATGATCTTGTCTAAAGACATGATCGTCTATTACTGACGGTTCTTCTTACATTGTGTCATATGGTGGAGGGATCACACTAGATCCTAAAAAATGTATAATCATGTTGCTTTATCATTTTGTTTTAGGTACAGAAGTTCCTACAACAACTGCTGTTCCTACAAGTGAGTAACTTGTGAAACAATTTTAAGCTTTACTGGCTTTATAACATGTTAACCCTATTAAACCCGGGGGGGGGGGGTCAATATGACCCCCCCGTGGTTTTTTTATTATAATTCTGAAACAAACGCAGTTGAGTATCTTAAATTTTATGACTTTTCCTAAAAATCTATTGTCTTCCTAGTAGTGAAAACCATTTTCAAAAATATCGGGTAGTTTTCGAGTTATAGCACTATTTTTTAACCCTACTTTTGGCACTTTTTTTGAGGCGTTTTTTGAAAATTACATTTCATTAAATATGAATTGTAACATCTCTATTTTTGATTTACACCGGTTTTTTGGTGTTAGCAATTGGATGGAATTCATATAAATTGATTTAGAAATTTCAAACCAGTTTTTTTCGGCGGGTGCCAAATTTTGGTGCCAGCACCAAATTTTGAAATATGTCAATTTTGTAAATAGATTGTTTGAAACTTGTTTTTGCGCAATTGGGGTTTTTTAGGGTTCTGGTTTCGATGAAATATATACGAGTTGCACCAAGCGTATCAAACTTGTATTTTTCGGTGCTGTGTGCAAATTTTGGTGCTAGCACGAAATTTTGAAAATCCATTCAATAGATAAAATTGCTTGTAACAATTTATTTCTTGCGTTATAGAGGTTTATGGGTGTTCTGAATTCAATGGAATATATAATTATCAAACTAGACATATCAAACTTGTATTTTTCGGAAGTGGGTGCAAAATGTGGTGCTAGCACTGAAATTTGAAATCCATCAAATACATCAATTGATTGTGTAACCTTGTTTCTTGCGTTATACGGGTTTGTGAGGGTTCTGAATTCAATGGAATCAGTAAAAATTTCATAAGAGTTGTCAAACGTGTATCTTTCGCCGGTGGGTGAAAATTGTTGTGCCAGCACCAAATTTTGGAAAATAAACAAACTGATCACAAGATAGTATTATCTTGTTTCTTGCGTTATACCGGTTTATGAGCGTCCTGAATCCGATGGAATCAATAAAATCAGCACTGGACATCGCAAACTTGTACTTTTTGGTGATGGGTACGAAATTTGGTGCTAGCACCAAAATTTGCCAAATTACGCCGAAAAATACAAGTTGCAATGATCTCGCATATTAGAAATGTATTTCATTAGAATCAGCGCCCAAGAAAACCTAAAAATGTGAATTTATAGCATCGTATAAGTGAATTAAAAATTTTGTGTTCAAACTGAAAAGTGCTGGTTACTTGTTTTTTTCATTTTTTCCTACGCAGAGAGGACTGAACAGCCATTTATAGTAACTATTTCATTTTTACATATTTTCCAATCTATTTTGCGCCCCAGAAAACCTGTATTGAAAAACAATTAGCCGAAAAATGTAACTTTCAAATTTTGTGAAAATTGTGCACTACTTGTAATTTTGGTGCTGCAAGTGAGTAATTATTTGTGAAACAATTTTAAGCTTTACTGGCTTTATTTGTTAATATTAAAATATGAATATTATTGCAGAGATCCATAAATATCATGTTTTAATTTTGTTTTAGGTACAGAAGTTCCTACAACAACTGCTGTTCCTACAAGTGAGTAACTTGTGAAACAATTTTAAGCTTTACTGGCTTTATTTGTTAAGATTAAAATATGAATATTATTGCAGAGATTCATAAATATCATGTTTTAATTTTGTTTTAGGTACAGAAATTCCTACAACAACTGCTGTTCCTACAAGTGAGTAACTTGTGAAACAATTTTAAGCTTTACTGGCTTTATTTGTTAATATTAAAATATGAATATTATTGCAGAGATCCATAAATATCATGTTTTAATTTTGTTTTAGGTACAGAAGTTCCTACAACAACTGCTGTTCCTACAAGTGAGTAATTTGTGAAACAATTTTAAGCTTTACTGGCTTTATTTGTTAAGATTAAAATATGAATATTATTGCAGAGATCCATAAATATCATGTTTTAATTTTGTTTTAGGTACAGAAGTTCCTACAACAACTGCTGTTCCTACAAGTGAGTAATTTGTGAAACAATTTTAAGCTTTACTGGCTTTATTTGTTAATATTAAAAAATGAATATTATTGCAGAGATTCATAAATATCATGTTTTAATTTTGTTTTAGGTACAGAAGTTCCTACAACAACTGCTGTTCTTACAAGTGAGTAACTTGTGAAACAATTTTAAGCTTTACTGGCTTTATTTGTTAAGATTAAAATATGAATAATATTGCAGAGATCCATAAATATCATGTTTTAATTTTGTTTTAGGTACAGAAGTTCCTACAACAACTGCTGTTCCTACAAGTGAGTAATTTGTGAAACATAGATGAACTTACGTGCCCGGGTCACCGGTGGAAACATATCAATGGGGGGAGGTTGAGACTGATCTATTATCGAATGACCGAGAGAAAATTTAGTTGCCAATATTTCAGCCACTATATTATAGATTGCAAAACAAACAATAATATAAATACAGGCCTTCATCAGGGCATACGGAGATTACTCACAAATGCATATGTAAAAACTAGACTACTGTCAACCAGCTACCGGTACTACTTACTACAATACTAATGCTACTTACTGTCTGACTGCACCACTGTATGTATAATGAACGAAGAGCACTGAACTACAGTATAACGCAAACATACAGTATGACAAAACGGGATATAATGTAATTTTGAAGCCGAAGAAATTTAAATATTACAAATTTTGCGTCCGAAAAATTATTAAATTATTGCGTGCAAATCAGAAAAGTGTTATATTTACCGGCACTGCCTACCAGCCAGTGTTATGTGGTTGCACGTACTGTGTATTGAGTGTGGGGTGTAATTGCTGGATGAAATGTTTCTCACTTATTTTCCTATCTGCCCAGTCTTTGCATGTGCGAACTATACGAATTGTGAATGGCTGTGCGATACTATGTTGTCCATGGTGTAAGTCGAGAAAATGCTCACCAATGGCTTCCTTGCGATTTCTGCAGCGAACGGAGCTGCGATGCTGCATCATTCTGTTCCTGAGGCGCCCGGACGTCTCCCCTATGTAATTCTCTACCCGCTGAAGGCACAAAGTGCAGGTTATTTCGTAGATTACGTTGCGTACAGTACAGGGTTTCACCCCGCAGGTGATGCATGTGTAACATTCTGTGTTAGTTGGTGCTGGGCAAGTGGCGCCTGTAAGACTGGCTCTGACCAGCTGATTCTTTAATTTGGGACCTGGGGTGTGTACTACTCTTATGTCTCCTCTGAGGTTAGACGTACTTACTATGCGTTGCAACTTTCTACGTAAACCCTCGTTGATGAAAGGTAATACTAGAGGTACTGGGGAACCATTTCGTGGGGTGTTCATGCGTGTGGGGTGCGGGGGTGCTCCACTGAGTTCGTTATGTATTAATTTGTGGATCATTGAAACAGGGTAGTCATTGTCCGTGAGAATTGTTTTAATTTTGTCAAGGCTACGCTCACGTCCTTCCAACGTGTTGCTGTTGCGTATGGCTCGCTTGATGGCAGACCTAGCAGTATTGGTTATTATGTTACGGGGGTGGCAGCTAAAAAAGTTGAGAAATATACCTTTATTGGATGGTTTGATATACAGTTCGAAATTGATTTGTCCTGCGTTATTAATTGTTGTGGTTACGTCTAAAAAAGGGATACTGGTGTAAGATTGTTCCATAGTGTACTTAAGGGTCGGGTGGCAGCCATTGAGGTAATCGAGAAACTTACTAAGTTCCTCTTCCCCATGTTGCCAGACGGCCCACCCATCGTCATAGAATCGAAACCAACATGCAACCGATAAGCTATAATTATTTAAAAATTCGAATTCCTTAACATGAATATATATTACCGCGAAATGCGCGGCTAAACGTACACCCATTCCCATCCCATCCTTCTGTTGGTAAAATTTACCGTTGAACCGGAAAAAAGTGAATTCTAGGCTAATTTTGAGAAGTCCGTAAAACTCAGGCATCTCCATACCGAACATATTGATATTGTGTCTATGTTTATTAACAAAGTCCGAAACTAGGTCAATTCCCTCTTGTACGGGAATATTGGTGTACATGGACACTATATCCAGACTGAAAATAATGTCCCCCGGTTCCAATGGGTCTATCAGTTTAACTCGTTCAATGAAATCCTTCGTGTTAACTAGACGTTCTGGAACATGGCGTACTGCTTGCTCCAGAACTCTATTGACCAACCATCCTGGCTTCTCCGCCGCTGATCCAGATCCAGAAGAGATTGGACGCATGGGTTCACCGGGCTTGTGGGTCTTAGGATTGCCGTAAAGTTCCGGTACACGTGGGTGGGTGCTCCTGTTATGTTTAGTGCTGCGAGGGTGAGTCAGTTTGCGTTGAAAGAACGCCGACGTAATGGAACTTTTGAGTTTATCCAGGTCTCTCTGAACTGCAGGCGAAACGTCTTCCGGGGGTGGGCTCTGGTAAGTCTCCGGAAAAGGAATCCTTCCAATCGGTTGCGGTTGTGGGATATTGGAACCGGTACCGGTATTAGCAGTCTGCACTGTTGTGCCGGCAGTGGTAATAGTCGTTCCTGGGCCCGGCGGTTTCTGCCGTGCTGCGGAAACCTTCTCGCATTCAAGCTTCCAACTTAGCCCGTATGCCAGACGGTCTAAACCGATGGCGACGTCGTCCAAGATGGTATCACTCACTTCGCGTTGAAGTGCGAATTGTGGTCCTTTGCTGAGTAGCGTACGGGTGCCTCCGGGGAGGGTGAGCGAGTCTTCTACGTGTACCCTGTTGTGTGCTAATTCTGTAGTGCATCGGGTCTCTGTGCGGGCTGTTGGGTTAGGTATTGCGCGTAGTTTACCAGCATGCGTTGCAGCAACTTGCCGCTTCGCTGCAATTGAGATGTTTCCGTTAAATTCCTTCATCCTAGTAATTGTTTTGCAATCTATAATATAGTGGCTGAAATATTGGCAACTAAATTTTCTCTCGGTCATTCGATAATAGATCAGTCTCAACCTCCCCCCATTAATTTGTGAAACAATTTTAAGCTTTACTGGCTTTATTTGTTAAGATTAAAATATGAATATTATTGCAGAGATCCATAAATATCATGTTTTAATTTTGTTTTAGGTACAGAAGTTCCTACAACAACTGCTGTTCCTACAAGTGAGTAATTTGTGAAACAATTTTAAGCTTTACTGGCTTTATTTGTTAAGATTAAAATATGAATATTATTGCAGAGATTCATAAATATCATGTTTTAATTTTATTTTAGGTACAGAAGCTGCTGCAGCAACAACTGCTGTTCCTACAAGTGAGTAACTTGTATGTTTATTATAGACTAAGACAGACATAACCTCAAAATAAATTTAACGCGCCACTCTGAAATCCTACTAAATATTGCATATAAATAATAAATAAATTAATTGCTAGGTTCCCAACACGTACCAACGTAAATACATAAAAAAGGATAACAGTAATAAGAAAATTAAATGCATTAAACTAAATTATTAATAATCTAAATCTGAAGTCGACAGCAAACAGCTTTAAGATGTACATCCTGTAACCAAGAAGATGTACATGTACATACTCTAACCAAGTAGATGTACATACTCTAACCATGGAGATGTACATACTCTAACCAAGGAGATGTACATACTCTAACCAAGTAGATGTACATACTCTAACCATGGAGATGTACATACTCTAACCAAGGAGATGTACATACTCTAACCAAGTAGATGTACATACTCTAACCATGGAGATGTACATACTCTAACCAAGGAGATGTACATACTCTAACCAAGGAGATGTACATACTCTAACCAAGGAGATGTACATAAGGGGGGGGGGGGGGGGGGGGGGGGGGTACACCATTTTGCAAATCTGAAAACCGCTATTAAATAGCTCTTTTAGTTTTCAAGTTATAACAATTTCCATTTAGAGAATCCTATTGAAATTAATATTACTATGTATAATGAAAGGTCGATTATCTCCAAATATTTTTTTTATGAAATTAATTGTCAACTTCAAAACCCTACTACATGGGTATCTACATGGCCACCCTGCATTAAAGTATCAGACAACTTTACGAAATTTTTTGTTAATAAAATTTAATACTATTTATAACAAACCTAAAAATTTAGCATAAATTTGCAGCGCCACCAAGCGGTGCAGAATTATTTTCACAAAGTTTCGCCTGATAGTTATGGTGATCCATCTTTGATCTATCATATAAAAAACTTTCATGTGATTAGATTCTACTACTACTACTAGGTCGAGCGAACTAGGACAGTGGAAATGAGATCCTTCCAGGCTTCCCGATTCTCCATAGTTGTCGCAATTTCGTTTCTCCTAAGTTCAGTATCCCTTTCAAGTTGATCTATATATGTTATGGCCGGTCGTCCACGACTACGCTTTCCATGAGTTGGTTGCCAGAAAAGTAGATCTGGTATGACCTCGTCTTTACTTCGCCAGCAGTGCCCACTGAATCTTAATCTGCGTTCACTGAGGGTGGTTGATACAGGTGGTATTGTACCATAAAGCTCGGCGTTTGTCATGTGTTGCCTCCAGCTGATGTTTAGGGCTGCCCTTAGTAGTCTTGTGTTGTTCAAGTGATTTAGTCAGTGTCCAGGTCTCACCCCCATATAAAAATACACTTTCCACTGTGGCTCGAAAGAACTTAGTCTTCAGGTGCCTGGAGAGATCTGATTTCCAGATGGTATCCATTTTTGATAGAGCTACCCAAGCCTTTGCTTTCCTAACTTCTATGTCCTTTTTGCTACTCTCTATCCATGATCCAAGGTACTGGAAGTCATCGACCTTCCTTAGTTGATTATTATCAATGGTTGTCAAGTTTCCATCAACATTAAAGGTCATGAATTCGGTCTTGGTAGCATTTATATGCAATCCAACCTCCTTAGCAGCCCTCTCCACTTTATTTAGTAGAAGCTGTGCATCTGCTAGGGTATTAGAGAGCAGGGCGATGTCATCCGCAAAGTCGGTGTCTGTGACTGTAGTTGCCGGATATCTACTAGTTCTGCGTTCTTGAAGTGTGATTCCCAGGTCTTCACCGTTTGTGGCCGTCCTCATTGCGTAATCCAGCACAATTACAAATAGTAATGGTGCTAATGTGTCACCTTGCAGTACGCCAGCCAGGATTGAGAAAAACTCAGTTTCACCATCTGGTGAGAGTACCTGCGCTTCTGTGTCACAATATAACAATCCAATGCCAGCAACAATTACTTCTGGTATTCCATAAACTCTTAGGATTTCAAGCATTTTACCTCTATGGTTGGAGTCGAATGCCTTCTTGAAGTCCACAAAAGTCAAGACAGCGGGGAGATTCTTTGACTTAATTCCTTCAATCAGTCTCCGTAGTGCAAGTATCTGAGCTATTGTTGATCTACTTGGTCGAAATCCGTTTTGGCTCTTACACAGTAGTTTCTCTATGTGAGGCCTAATCCTATATAGAATCATTTTATTGTATATTTTGGCAGCTACCACAAGCAGACAGATCCCACGATAGTTTGTTGGTATGCCGAGGTCTCCTTTCTTGGGGAGAGGCTTTAGTTGACCTTTAGTCCAAATTGGTGGTGGCCTTTCCCCTTTTAACATCCGGTTGCAAACATTCAATAATGGTCTGTTTAGCACTCCGGTTTTCCATACCTCCGCTGGGATATATTTTCCTTGTAGGGCTGACCTCGATGTTTGGTGGCTGTCCAAGCAAGTTGCTGAAGTGATTTTTCCACTTCCCAACACGTTCTTCAGGACTATCGGCTTTGAGGCGCCCCTTTGCACAACTTTTCCGACCAGATACTTCATTTACAGTTTGCCAGGTAAGTCTTGATTGTTGCTGTATGTGAGCAGTTGTAATTGTTTCAGTTTTATCCTCTATGTACTTTTTCTGGCTGATGTTGTAGGCCAATTTAAGATCGTCCTTTGCTTTCTCAACCTTGTTAATGTTTTCGGTTGTTGGTTGTTAGGTTTTAACTTTGTAGGCTATCTTATGATCTTCTCTCTTACAAGTAACCTCAGAGTTTTGCCATGGCACATATTGTTTTTGTTTGGGTTTCTGGGGGATATGCCTCTTAGCTGATTCCTTGTGGGCCGTTATTATATTCTGGTATATTGAATTGGTGGATTGGTCTTCATCCATTGACTGAAGTGCTTCAAAGCGGTTTTGAACTTCTACTGTATAAGCATCTTTTACAGCATTGTCAGTTCTAAGTTTTTCCCAGTCATAGTTGATTTGCTTGCTTGTCCTGGGTTTGCTGGCTCTCAAACTGAGTCTGATCTCTGCAGTCACAATTCTGTGGTCCGAACCAATTAGGTTGAACGAGCTGTATGCCTCGCAGTTGATCATGCTGTTTCTCCACTTTTTGTTTATGAGGATGTAATCCAGTTGTGCTTTGGTTCCATTAGGGTATTGAAAGGTCCATAGCTTCCCCTTACGCTTTTCGAATGTGTTGTTTGTTGGTATCAATTCACATTCTTCCATTAGGTCTAAAAGTAAGTACCCATTTCTGTTAGAACTGGTGTTATAGGTGTAACCCTTGATGTCTTCTGGGCCAATTTGAGCATTCAGGTCACCAGCAATGACTTTAACATTGTGTTTCGTGATTAGATTCAAAGCTGTAAAAGCCTTAGGGTTTTAAGCGCAACCAAGATTTTTTTATTTTTAACTAGTATTAACTAATATTAAATAGCGAAAATTTTTTTCTGACCTGTCATGTAGAAAAGCATCTTAGGTACCTATATTCCAAATTATAGCCAAAACCAAACAATTTTGAAATGCTGAGAGTGATAAATCGAACAGTTGTCCGAAAATGGTTATCCCCCCTTAATCATCATCTTGAATGCAGATCCATTGCTGGAGATTGTAGACTCAACCCGCTTTAAAGTATTTGTTAAAGCGATTTCACATCGTTAGACTAATAAAATAATCAGGAGTAAGTTATGTGCTAATCTAAACACATTATGAAACAGTATATTACAAACTGAGTGTGAATTTGTAGTAGTACTACAACTAGTACTCAATATAATATTATTGTTTTTTTTAGAAAGCACGACAACCTTTGTGAAATTTATTATCAATGTAACCACAGAAGAATGTAACGATTTCATATGTAAGAAACCAGCCATGGAAGAATTCAAGAGTGACATCTCACTTGTTGTAATGGAAATAGCGACAATAGGAAGTATTGATGTCTATTGCGGATCTATCATTGCGGAAATATAATTTATTGATATATCAATGAACCTAACTACAAATGAGTTCATCAACGTTTTATCAGATCATTTCGATGTATATTATGAAAGCAAATTGATTAAAATTGAATGGAAATATCGTAACATTGATGCAATAATCCACCAGGCGCCGATACCCTATAACATCACCTATTCCCCATGCTCTGACTTCACAATTAGTGATATAGTATTAGCGATCACATTAGAATTCGCTCAAGAAGTAGGAAAAATGAATTACCTCTTAGGGCAATTGGTTTGCTTTGGTAAAGGAGATATTTACGGTATGACACCTTTAACCATCTACGTTTATGACGATATGAAGGGCATTTTGACAAGAGGCATAAACGAAGGCTTCGAGCAATATATTGGCAATACACTCATAAGAATATCACCAAAACCAGTAACAACCCCCGGCACTACCATTGCGAAAACCATTACCGAGACAACCACATTGGAGGAAACCACTGTAGCAACAAGCACACAAGACAGCGCTGAATCCGTTAAGGCTTCTAACTATATTATTTTCTTCGTTACACTTTATGTCTACTTGATTTGAAGTAAAGTCAAGTTGGGAAACTGATACTTTATTTAATTATTACGGTATTATTTGTCATTAACTTATTAACGAACATTGGCTGGAAATTATTTCTCAGTAACTTATATCTAACGAGAATAAACTGGATAATATTATCTTTCTATAACCTAAATTTAACTTATATTTATCGAAAATTAAAAGGATATTAATTATCTGTAACTATATTTATTGATATTTAACGGGATATAAAAGATTATTTATCTGTAATTATATTTAACGAGTATTGATTCGATATTACTTTTCATTAACGTATATTTAACGAGAATTAACTGGATATTTATCTGTAACTTAGATTTATCAAAAATTTGCCGGATGATATTGATCTGAAATTTATATTTATTTAGATTTAACACGATATTATTTATCTGTAACTTATATTTATTGTGATTAACACGATATTATTTATCAGTAACTTATATTTATTGAGATTAACGCGATATTATTTATCTGTAACTTATATTTATTGAGATTAACACGATATTATTTATCTGTAACTTATATTTATTGAGATTAACACGATATTATTGATCTGTAACTTATATTTATTGAGATTAACACGATATTATTTATCAGTAACTTATATTTATTGAGATTAACACGATATTATTTATCTGCAACTTAAATTTATTGAGATTTAACAGGATATTATTTATCTGTAAATTATATTTATTGAGGTTTAACAGGATATTATTTATCTGTAACTTATATTTATTGAGATTAACACGATATTATTTATCTGTAACTTATATTTATTGAGATTAACACGATATTATTTATCTGCAACTTAAATTTATTGAGATTTAACAGGATATTATTTATCTGTAAATTATATTTATTGAGATTTAACAGGATATTATTTATCTGTAACTTATATGTATTGAGATTAACACGATATTATTTATCTGAAACTTAAATTTATTGAGATTTAACAGGATATTATTTATCTGTAAATTATATTTATTGAGATTAACACGATATTATTTATCTGAAACTTAAATTTATTGAGATTTAACAGGATATTATTTATCTGTAAATTATATTTATTGAGATTTAACAGGATATTATTTATCAGTAACTTATATTTATTGAGATTTAACAGGATATTATTTATCTGTAAATTATATTTATTGAGGTTAACACGATATTATTTATCAGTAACTTATATTTATTGAGATTTAACAGGATATTATTTATCTGTAAATTATATTTATTGAGGTTAACACGATATTATTTATCAGTAACTTATATTTATTGAGATTTAACAGGATATTATTTATCTGTAAATTATATTTATTGAGGTTAACACGATATTATTTATCAGTAACTTATATTTATTGAGATTTAACATGATATTATTTATCAGTAACTTATATTTATTGAGATTTAACACGATATTATTTATCAGTAACTTATATTTATTGAGATTTAACAGGATATTATTTACCTGTAAATTATATTTATTGAGGTTAACACGATATTATTTATCTGAAACTTATATTTATTGTGATTTACACGATATTATTTATCAGTAACTTGTTTTTATTGAGATTTAACATGATATTATTTATCAGTAACTTATATTTATTGAGATTTAACACGATATTATTTATCAGTAACTTATATTTATTGAGATTTAACATGATATTATTTATCAGTAACTTATATTTATTGAGATTTAACAGGATATTATTTATCTGTAACTTATATTTATTGAGGTTAACACGGTATTATTTATCAGTAACTTATATTTATTGAGATTTAACGCGATATTATTTATCTGTAAATTATATTTATTGAGATTTAACATGATATTATTTATCAGTAACTTAAATTTATTGAGATTTAACAGGATATTATTTATCTGCAACCTAAATTTATTGAGATTAACACGATATTATTTATCTGTAACTTAAATTTATTGAGATTTAACAGGATATTATTTATCTGTAAATTATATTTATTGAGATTTAACATGATATTATTTATCAGTAACTTATATTTATTGAGATTTAACATGATATTATTTATCAGTAACTTATATTGATTGAGATTAACACGATATTATTTATCTGTAACTTATATTTATTGAGATTAACACGATATTATTTATCTGTAAATTATATTTATTGAGATTTAACATGATATTATTTATCAGTAACTTATATTTATCGAGATTTAACATGATATTATGTATCAGTAACTTATATTTATTGAGATTTAACACGATATTATTTATCTGTAAATTATATTTATTGAGATTTAACATGATATTATTTATCAGTAACTTATATTTATTGAGATTAACACGATATTATTTATCTGTAACTTATATTTATTGAGATTAACACGATATTATTTATCTGCAACTTAAATTTATTGAGATTTAACAGGATATTATTTATCTGTAAATTATATTTATTGAGGTTAACACGATATTATTTATCTGAAACTTAAATTTATTGAGATTTAACAGGATATTATTTATCTGTAAATTATATTTATTGAGATTTAACAGGATATTATTTATCTGTAACTTATATGTATTGAGATTAACACGATATTATTTATCTGAAACTTAAATTTATTGAGATTTAACAGGATATTATTTATCTGTAAATTATATTTATTGAGATTAACACGATATTATTTATCTGAAACTTAAATTTATTGAGATTTAACAGGATATTATTTATCTGTAAATTATATTTATTGAGATTGAACAGGATATTATTTATCAGTAACTTATATTTATTGAGATTTAACACGATATTATTTATCAGTAACTTATATTTATTGAGATTTAACAGGATATTATTTATCTGTAAATTATATTTATTGAGATTAACACGATATTATTTATCTGTAACTTATATTTATTGAGGTTAACACGATATTATTTATCAGTAACTTATATTTATTGAGATTTAACACGATATTATTTATCTGCAACTTAAATTTATTGAGATTTAACAGGATATTATTTATCTGTAAATTATATTTATTGAGATTAACACGATATTATTTATCTGCAACTTAAATTTATTGAGATTTAACAGGATATTATTTATCTGAAAATTATATTTATTGAGGTTAACACGATATTATTTATCAGTAACTTATATTTATTGAGATTTAACACGATATTATTTATCAGTAACTTATATTTATTGAGATTTAACACGATATTATTTATCAGTAACTTATATTTATTGAGATTAACACGATGTTATTTATCAGTAACTTATATTTATTGAGATTAACACGATATTATTTATGTGTAACTTAAATTTATTGAGATTTAACACGATATTATTTATCTGTAACTTAAATTTATTGAGATTTAACAGGATATTATTTATCTGTAAATTATATTTCTTGAGGTTAACACGATATTATTTATCAGTAACTTATATTTATTGAGATTTAACACTATATTATTTATCAGTAACTTATATTTATTGAGATTTAACGCGATATTATTTATCTGTAAATTATATTTATTGAGATTTAACATGATATTATTTATCAGTAACTTAAATTTATTGAGATTTAACAGGATATTATTTATCTGCAACCTAAATTTATTGAGATTAACACGATATTATTTATCTGTAACTTAAATTTATTGAGATTTAACAGGATATTATTTATCTGTAAATTATATTTATTGAGATTTAACATGATATTATTTATCAGTAACTTATATTTATTGAGATTTAACATGATATTATTTATCAGTAACTTATATTGATTGAGATTAACACGATATTATTTATCTGTAACTTATATTTATTGAGATTAACACGATATTATTTATCTGTAAATTATATTTATTGAGATTTAACATGATATTATTTATCAGTAACTTATATTTATTGAGATTTAACATGATATTATGTATCAGTAACTTATATTTATTGAGATTTAACACGATATTATTTATCTGTAAATTATATTTATTGAGATTTAACATGATATTATTTATCAGTAACTTATATTTATTGAGATTAACACGATATTATTTATCTGTAACTTATATTTATTGAGATTAACACGATATTATTTATCTGCAACTTAAATTTATTGAGATTTAACAGGATATTATTTATCTGTAAATTATATTTATTGAGGTTAACACGATATTATTTATCTGAAACTTAAATTTATTGAGATTTAACAGGATATTATTTATCTGTAAATTATATTTATTGAGATTTAACAGGATATTATTTATCTGTAACTTATATGTATTGAGATTAACACGATATTATTTATCTGAAACTTAAATTTATTGAGATTTAACAGGATATTATTTATCTGTAAATTATATTTATTGAGATTAACACGATATTATTTATCTGAAACTTAAATTTATTGAGATTTAACAGGATATTATTTATCTGTAAATTATATTTATTGAGATTGAACAGGATATTATTTATCAGTAACTTATATTTATTGAGATTTAACACGATATTATTTATCAGTAACTTATATTTATTGAGATTTAACAGGATATTATTTATCTGTAAATTATATTTATTGAGATTAACACGATATTATTTATCTGTAACTTATATTTATTGAGGTTAACACGATATTATTTATCAGTAACTTATATTTATTGAGATTTAACACGATATTATTTATCTGCAACTTAAATTTATTGAGATTTAACAGGATATTATTTATCTGTAAATTATATTTATTGAGATTAACACGATATTATTTATCTGCAACTTAAATTTATTGAGATTTAACAGGATATTATTTATCTGAAAATTATATTTATTGAGGTTAACACGATATTATTTATCAGTAACTTATATTTATTGAGATTTAACACGATATTATTTATCAGTAACTTATATTTATTGAGATTTAACACGATATTATTTATCAGTAACTTATATTTATTGAGATTAACACGATGTTATTTATCAGTAACTTATATTTATTGAGATTAACACGATATTATTTATGTGTAACTTAAATTTATTGAGATTTAACACGATATTATTTATCTGTAACTTAAATTTATTGAGATTTAACAGGATATTATTTATCTGTAAATTATATTTCTTGAGGTTAACACGATATTATTTATCAGTAACTTATATTTATTGAGATTTAACACTATATTATTTATCTGTAACTTATATTTATTGAGATTTAACACGATATTATTTATCAGTAACTTATATTTATTGAGATTTAACATGATATTATTTATCAGTAACTTATATTTATTGAGATTTAACACGATATTATTTATCAGTAACTTATATTTATTGAGATTTAACATGATATTATTTATCAGTAACTTATATTTATTGAGATTTAACAGGATATTATTTATCAGTAACTTATATTTATTGAGATTTAACACGATATTATTTATCAGTAACTTATATTTATTGAGATTTAACAGGATATTATTTACCTGTAAATTATATTTATTGAGGTTAACACGATATTATTTATCAGTAACTTATATTTATTGAGATTTAACACTATATAATTTATCTGTAACTTATATTTATTGAGATTTAACACGATATTATTTATCAGTAACTTATATTTATTGAGATTTAACATGATATTATTTATCAGTAACTTATATTTATTGAGATTTAACACGATATTATTTATCAGTAACTTATATTTATTGAGATTTAACATGATATTATTTATCAGTAACTTATATTTATTGAGATTTAACAGGATATTATTTATCAGTAACTTATATTTATTGAGATTTAACACGATATTATTTATCAGTAACTTATATTTATTGAGATTTAACAGGATATTATTTACCTGTAAATTATATTTATTGAGGTTAACACGATATTATTTATCTGAAACTTATATTTATTGTGATTTACACGATATTATTTATCAGTAACTTATATTTATTGAGATTTAACATGATATTATTTATCAGTAACTTATATTTATTGAGATTTAACAGGATATTATTTATCTGTAACTTATATTTATTGAGGTTAACACGATATTATTTATCAGTAACTTATATTTATTGAGATTTAACACGATATTATTTATCTGTAAATTATATTTATTGAGATTTAACATGATATTATTTATCAGTAACTTAAATTTATTGAGATTTAACAGGATATTATTTATCTGCAACCTAAATTTATTGAGATTAACAAGATATTATTTATCTGTAACTTAAATTTATTGAGATTTAACAGGATATTATTTATCTGTAAATTATATTTATTGAGATTTAACATGATATTATTTATCAGTAACTTATATTTATTGAGATTTAACATGATATTATTTATCAGTAACTTATATTGATTGAGATTAACACGATATTATTTATCTGTAACTTATATTTATTGAGATTAACACGATATTATTTATCTGTAAATTATATTTATTGAGATTTAACATGATATTATTTATCAGTAACTTATATTTATTGAGATTTAACATGATATTATGTATCAGTAACTTATATTTATTGAGATTTAACACGATATTATTTATCTGTAAATTATATTTATTGAGATTTAACATGATATTATTTATCAGTAACTTATATTTATTGAGATTTAACATGATATTATTTATCAGTAACTTATATTTATTGAGATTTAACATGATATTATTTATCAGTAACTTATATTTATTGAGATTAACGCGATATTATTTATCTGTAACTTATATTTATTGAGATTTAACACGATATTATTTATCTGTAACTTATATTTATTGAGATTTAACAGGATATTATTTATCTGTAAATTATATTTATTGAGGTTAACACAATATTATTTATCTGTAACTTATATTTATTGAGATTTAACCGGATATTATTTATCTGTAAATTATATTTATTGATATTAACACGATATTATTTATCTGTAACTTATATTTATTGAGATTTAACACAATATTATTTATCTGTAACTTATATTTATTGAGATTTAACACAATATTATTTATCTGTAACTTAAATTTATTGAGATTTAACTGGATATTATTTATCTGTAAATTATATTTATTGAGATTTAACATGATATTATTTATCAGTAACTTATATTTATTGAGATTTAACAGGATATTATTTATCTGTAAATTATATTTATTGAGATTTAACACGATATTATTTATCTGTAAATTATATTTATTGAGATTTAACATGATATTATTTATCAGTAACTTATATTTATTGAGATTTAACATGATATTATTTATCAGTAACTTATATTTATTGAGATTTAACATGATATTATTTATCAGCAACCTAAATTTATTGAGATTAACACGATATTATTTATCTGTAACTTAAATTTATTGAGATTTAACAGGATATTATTTATCTGTAACTTATATTTATTGAGATTTAACAGGATATTATTTATCTGTAAATTATATTTATTGAGGTTAACACGATATTATTTATCTGTAACTTATATTTATTGAGATTTAACCGGATATTATTTATCTGTAAATTATATTTATTGATATTAACACGATATTATTTATCTGTAACTTATATTTATTGAGATTTAACACAATATTATTTATCTGTAACTTATATTTATTGAGATTTAACACAATATTATTTATCTGTAACTTCAATTTATTGAGATTTAACTGGATATTATTTATCTGTAAATTATATTTATTGAGATTTAACATGATATTATTTATCAGTAACTTATATTTATTGAGATTTAACAGGATATTATTTATCTGTAAATTATATTTATTGAGATTTAACACGATATTTTTTATCTGTAACTTATATTTATTGAGATTTAACATGATATTATTTATCAGTAACTTATATTTATTGAGATTTAACAGGATATTATTTATCTGTAAATTATATTTATTGAGATTTAACATGTTATTATTTATCAGTAACTTATATTTATTGAGATTTAACATGATATTATTTCTCAGTAACTTATATTTATTGAGATTAACGCGATATTATTTATCTGTAACTTATATTTATTGAGATTTAACAGGATATTATTTATCTGTAAATTATATTTATTGAGGTTAACACGATATTATTTATCTGTAACTTATATTTATTGAGATTTAACAGGATATTATATATCTGTAAATTATATTTATTGAGATTAACACAATATTATTTATCTGTAACTTATATTTATCGAAAATTTGCTGGATATTATTTATCACTAACATATATACACCATGGCCCGTAATATAGTGTCATTTTCTGATGAGACGGAGCCCCCCCCCCCCCCAGATTTTTCTACAAATCTTTATCATATTTCTTGAAATTTGAAACACAACTAGTTCCAATCACTGTCGTTGACTCCATGAAGCCGGAATTTTCGCTTGCGCCTATAAATTTTTTTAATAAGCGTTTTAAAAAAGTGTCTTTTGCGAAATCGCACCCTTCGTATCGAGGCCATTCTTCACATTAGTCGTAATTTTTTCATATCATTAGAAAGCTTGCGTTGCAAGGATTCGAAATATGTAACAATATCCGAATTTCGTTGAGAAACAGCTGAGATATAGGCGTTCAAATATTGCAAGAATCATCGTTCGCTAGATGCCTTTTATTCTATTTAATAAATACACAATGTTCTGGAACATTTTGTTTAAGTATGAATAGCTACGCAATATAGATATTGGATAGGAATACCGCTGTTGCCCACCAATTCATAAAATAAATAACACGTTCTAGAATTTTATTTATTTATTACTTAGAATAAATGTCCTTCAGCAAACGATAATTATTGCTATCTTTAGCTATTATCTTAATAGGTAAATTACACAATTTTCTGGTGCTTAATGGTTACCCTAGAAGCACTCTAGGTTGAATTACAGGCTGGGTCACAGTTAAGCTGGCCGGGCCCACTAAACCCCACCAAACAAAAGGCTGATAAGAAACCTCTACTTGTATGTTTACCCTACCTCGGGGAGTTCTCATCTATTTTACTCAGACGTCTGAAAATTATGTCTAGAGCTTATCCTCAGTGCGATTTCAAGTTTGTATTTAAACCAACCAACCGACTTGGAAATTTTTTCCGGTTCAAAGATAGACTACCTCGTGCACTCAGTCCACTGACCATATATAAATTCAAGTGTGGTATCTGCGATGATACTTACTTACATCGGTAAAACCGAAAGGCAATTTAAGGTCAGAATCTGTGAGCACCTGAGTTTATCACCTCGAACCGGAAAATCTGTGGCCCATAGACACTCGGCCGTCCGGGAACATACAATACTGGCTGATCAACCCTTTTCAATGGAAGACTTTACCCCCCTTGCCCATGCATCTAGCAATTACGACCTACTTATAAAAGAAAGTTTGCTAATTGGTAGACACAGGCCCACTCTAAATGTACAAGGCAATTCCTTCCCCCTATACGTATTCTAGCAAACATATCCTACTTATATTCATTCATTCATTATTTAATCAAATAAAATTGACATATTGAAAAATACACGTATTAAAAATACACATTAAAATACCCTTTACAGTTAAAATACCCTACTCTACTTTTAATTTCTACCCGCTTTTCTAATCTGCTTCATATAATTATACTTATTGAAGCCCTACGCAATCGCTCAATGAAATTGTATTCTACTGTACCTTTAATCTAGCCTGTCATGTCACTCAATTCAAAATTTATAAACTGTTGTACACATTTAGGCGTACTTAGTAAATGGTTATAAGTACTGTATTTTGAGTTTCTGTCAGTATATATATATATAATTTTATTGACAAATGATTCGGAAATTAACGCGTAACAGACCACAAATTAAATAACCAAAGAAAAGAGAAATATTTGTCCAACTAAACTAAATTTGACTGCACGATACTGTATGCACTCGAACTACTACTTAATTAAGTTCATACACGTTTGAAACTATACTCATCAAATATTAAAACTTTGTTGCAACTTAAAACATTAGTGTTTTGCGTATGACAAGTTTTATCGACGTTTTTGTTATTTATATAATATGAAGATTAAATTCTAGAATCTGTTGTCCATTGGAATACACAATGTTCTAGAACATTTGTTTTATCTATATTTAAATAAATGAATAAATGAATGAATGAATGAATGATAAATGTTCTCTATAACGAATACAAGTAAATGTTTTCTGATACATAAACGTCTAAAACTGTTGCGGGTCCTTACGCCCTCTTGCCTCTGATCCTACGAGCCAGTTTGGATATCCTTCGGCATTATGGTAACTCGATTGGCGTGGATAGCGCACAGATGATAATATGTAGCATGGTTTGGATACTCCCACATTTACATACTCTTGAGTCGGCCTGGATTTTCCTCCATCTACCAGTTTCAACTGCTAGTCTCGTCGATCCGAGGCGGAGGCGAGACCATGCAATCCTGTGAGGTTCGAATACCGCACCGCGTTTTGTGTAAACATCAGGGGACCGTAGCTCCCCGTTCATCTCCCTATACTCGATTAGCGTGGTCGACGTATTATTGGAAGCAATTCTTTCCCTTGCCTCGTCGAAGAAATTAGCGACCGGATCAACCGTAGAGCGCATAAGTTCCTCGAAAGCTCGAGCCATGGGGGTTCGTTTCATCATACATAATGACAGCGCAAACATTAACGGCTTGTGTAGTTCTTCGTCTTCTAGCATGTTCAAGATAAAATCTATTTGTTTTTTCCGAATTAACGACCTAGGGTCCGGCATGTTAGATTCAATAAACAGGCTGTCTCTGCAGACATTCTGTCTGACACTCAGCGCTAATGTAAGCATATTTGTGTATTGTTTGCAAACACAATCAAATTTCCCGCCAACCCAGGTTTCACACCCATACAGGATCGACGATAACGTACCGCTTTGAAACACAAGAAGTTTTAGCCATATTGGAGAGTTATAGTGCTTTGCTACAAAGGCATTAAATTTTGATACCTGCTTCACTTTGTCGTCACAATGGAGCTTTATAACATTATTTAAACCACCCGTTTGGGCAATCGGCGAACCTAAGTAAAAATAGCTCGAACAATTCTGTATGATGACTGGCTCAATAGAATAATTATAACAACTAATATTAATTTCTTTTAAATCAAGCGGCGTTGTAGGTCCAAATACCATGAATTTTGTTTTTTTAAGATTTAACTTCATACCATATTCAGCACAAAATTCTAGAACAACAAGAAGTTTCTCTATACATACTTTCCTAGAAGTTGCCAAGATTACAGAATCGTCCATTAGTAATATAATATGTAACCAAGTCAAGAATCCATCAGGGGTGAAACGAGACAACATTAGTAGTAATAGTATGCCACCCTCGGCGACAGTTGGACCCACTTCACACCTTGGGTGTTAAGTAGATCATTAATTAATTAACCAATTAATTAATTGGTCGATTAAACAATTAATTAATTGTTTAATCAATCGACTCGTATCAAATAATGTTGCCAAAGGCAATTTAATTTGATACAAATCAATCAGATAGGGACGCGGGATGAATAAATTGTACTATAACAAACGAAATATACAATACAATAGACACTGTGCAATACAATATACAGTACATTTGTATTATTTTTGCCATACAGTAGGTAAAGATAGAATTAAATATAAAGATGCAATCGAGGCCCAAAACATAAATATACCCTCACTCGAAAATAAAATGGCCCCAGTTTAGCCCCGAGTCATCCCTCAATAATCTGTGGCTGCTCGGGCTCTTATTAACCGTATAGCATGACTAACCCAATCATCAATGCGTGAATGGGGCCTGCGTGAATGGGGCCTGCCACAGAGCTTAAATTATTCATACCCACAGCTTCGTTATTATATCAACTCATCCAAGAAATTATAATAAACATCTGGTATGGCAATAGATTATTCTTCTTTCACAACTCCATTCTAACCTCCCTCTATAAAAGCCCCCAGTCACCGCATTCCCATTCATTCTCTAATTTTTATTTTTAAAAGTTTTATTTATTTTCATAAAAGTTTTATTTATTTAAAATTATGTAAAATCATTTATCGAAAACTCATAATATCAATTGACATTGCTATATAATGCCTAGTTATGAAAAATGTTTGGTTTGTAATAAAGAAATGAGACAAGACAATCTATCTCGTCACATGGAAAGACATAGAAAGGATAAACTAATGGATCCATTACCAAAGAAATTTAAAAAATCCGAAGATATTTTTAGTGAAGATGAAAAGAAAAAGAGAGTTGAGCGTGATATATTAAAGATAAAACAGACAACAGAAAATAAATTTCATAAAGTTATGAATATTTTGAAAAGGATACAAAAACAGTTACCCCTAGAAAATGATGAAAATTTGAGTGAGGAAAGTGAAGAAGAAGAGGACGATGAGATGGAGAATGAAAATAGTGAGGGTCAAGATGAAGTTGAAGAGAGTGAAGTTGGGAACGAAGTGAGTGAAGGTCAGGAAGATGACGAAGAAAGTGAAGGTCAGGAAGAGGGTGAAGATAGCGAAGGTCAGGAAGAGAATGAAGAAAGTGAAGAACAGGAAGAGGATGAAGAAAGTGAAGAACAGGAAGAGGATGAAGAAAGTGAAGAACAGGAAGAGGATGAAGAAAGTGAAGAACAGGAAGAGGATGAAGAAAGCGAAGGTCAGAAAGAGGATGAAGAAAGTGAAGGTCATGAAGAGGACGAAGAAAGTGAAGAACAGGAAGACGACGAAGAAAGTGAAGGTCAGGAAAGTGAAGAAGATGATGAAAATGATAATAATAAGGAAATATTGAGACAATTACTTGGAAATAAGAATAAATTGCGGAAAATTATTAAACATTTAGAAGAGAATGGTGAAAATAAAGAAGAGATATTGTAAAAGCTTCTGTGGGATGCAACGGGTCCTTCGCCCCGCGATCCAGTTTTTCCCCCATACGCTGAAATACTCTGAAACCTGCTGTAAAAGCGTTTACAGATATAATTGGATCCCCTAGCCCTCGGGGTGCTGTATAAGTGTTTTTAACGGACATAAAATAGATTCTTCTGAATGTGTGCTTTATGCGGACGTAGCAGGGTACATAACCCGCAATGCGGCATTTCACTGTCACTATGTCAAGGGAAGGATTCTGATTACGACATCTCCCAGCTGGATGATGACGTGGAGGGAGCTCTCATTGGACTCCTGGTTCCTTTGTTTTGGTCTAACAACCAATCAGGGTGATTTGCGTTTTCCTTGAAGAGATACCTACAGCAGCTCCCAAACTCAGTGTTTATGTCGTTCTATACTGCCTGAAGATCGGCTGGAATGACGCAATGTTTCTGCCTTTTTATAAGAACATTAGTAGGCTAAATTATAGAAAGCATAGCTATTATCGATTTGATCCGATTTGATCCGATTTGATCCAATTTGATCCGATTCGATCCGATTCGATTCGACACGATTCCAATTTATAACTTAACGATTCAATGCAATCTAATTATATCTTAACCTACCGTCATACTGCTTTTACTGTTTGTAATTTTGTATCAGTATAATTGGATGTTATTAGTTGAAGAATATCAATAATCAACCCACATTTTCCCAATATCTTTGATACACTACAGGTTAGAGAGAAAGGTTATGTACAACAATTGCGACTTTATTATTGTGTTTGTAGTGAATCTAATGTTGTTTGACAGACACTACCTGAGTCCAGTGCATATCTCTTTATACCTGATCAAAGTCAGTAACTGTCGGCATATCAGTGAGCAGTGTTGTGCGTTACCGGTAGCGTGCGTGATTGTAAAGTGATTGGATCTGATAATAAAGCATTCCTAAAGAATGCGCCCTATGCTTGAAATTTAAGCCATATCGTTGTGTGTAGTATCAGTCATAACTCTGTTTACATAGGTAGAGCGCCACGTCCTAAAAGGAACTGCTAATATTTCCCGAAAGTGAATAATATTTGTCAGAGATTATATATTAGTAATCAATCGAATAATACAGTAGGCTTGACCGCAAATAAATTTAAGCCCACGAATCCAGTCTCCCGGTGTTATAAACGGGTCATTTGGACGCGCATGGACTGGCTTCGGCTAATGTTTTTGGTTTGTTTTTGTATTAAATCTTGTCATCTTATAAAAGGCAGTTTATCAATAAAGACATATAAATTTCGGCAGGTTAAACTGCTGAAGGTCTATAAAAGCGCGTACAATAATAGCTATCGATCTTATTTGCGGTAAGCAATAAGATTGAAAATACCGGTACTACTACCGTAGGTCCGTAGGCCCAACTGTCATAACCGGTACTGCTGTGCAAGTACATTAGTATTATTTCGATTGTGATCTATTGTATATTGTGGGCTGCCAGGGGAATAGGGATTGATCACCCCTCATTCTTTTGTATAGTTTACTTATTTCTGTCGGTTTTATTTACTAGTAAGTTAATATTGAGCCGAAGACGTGTAAGTCTGCTCAGATTGTTCAGATCATTGTAGGCTGGACTGTTGTCTGACGGTTGTTAGGCTTGAAGATTACAGCGTGTGTAGAGAGTCTGATAGGTGCCAGTTAGTAAGTTGGGGCAACTCGTAAGTTGTAAGGTCAACCCCTATAAAGAATAAGCCGCGCTACCTTATTAGCACGCATACTCACTAACAAGTTTCGGAATCTGCATATACTGTGGTTATTTAGGCTTGATAGTAGTCCGTCAGCGTTTATCCTGTATTGTTTGTATAGTCTGTTCAGATACCGTAATATTATTCAGATATTTTGTGGGCTGGATTGTTGCCTAGCTGTTGTTGGGTCTGAAGGAATTGCTACGTGTGTAGAGTAAGTCTGATAAAGTGCCGTTAGTAAGTTGGGGCAGCCATCGCTGTAAGGACAATCCCCTCTTAAAGAATAAGTCGTACTACCGTATTAGCACGCATACTAACTAACAGTTTCAGAATCTGCACATACAGTAGTTTGTTTAGGCTTAGTGGTAGTCTGTCAGCATTTTAGTTTGTATTTTATTTGAGTATTCTGTACGGGTAGCGTAATATTTATTATTCAGAGTTTATGCAATTACTCGCAACATTTATGTCCCCAAGTTTATTCCTACAGTAATTGTGTTTGTTATACATACCGTTATAGTTAAATTAACCCCAGTACTACACGGGCTGCTTGGCGTAGGTAAAGACTGGTGACTCAGTGCCCCGGTCACTCCAGCAGATGCTGTGGTTCTTTTAACTGTTCAAGTATAGTTAACTACTGGTTATCTGTTTTACAAGTACCTGTACCTAATTTAGGGTTTAGTGTACAGTGCTGTCCGAGAGTAATTAGTGTAGGCATTATTGTGTTGTAAAGTAGTTAATAGGCACGCTCGTTCTGGTAGACGGCGGTAATTAACTTCTAGGTAGGAACACTCCGTAGATACATAACGTTGTACCTATAGCGCTACGGCTGTAGGTCGTCAGGCGGTGGTATTTTCCTATCTAGACAACGCAATATTTACTTCTACTTATTATTTTCAAATACCGTAGTATCCTGTTCGTTGTAATAGCCAGAAGTTCTAACCCTTTGTTAGACTGGTTAGTAGTTTCCCTGTAAAATTGCCCTAAAAGATTTCTGTACGTAACGTTTTGTGTGTTTATTAGAGATTGTAATCTCACCAATAGTAAGTAACTAGTAAATAAGTAACGTAGGCCAGTAGAATTATTCGGTTTAGTGTCCCATAAGTAGTACTTCACTGAAAGCGCTTAGCTTCTGTGTAGTGGTATTTTGCCGGAAATAGTAACACCTATTTCAATCTTGTAACAAATCCCTTATCAGGGTATATATATATTGTAAATCAACTCCAAAGATTTGTAAATCAGTAGGCCTGCCATACGACAAGTAGGTCTCAATATCAGTTGGACTACTGCTTACATAACGGTAACAGAGTAAACTCAAGTAACTAAGTAACTTATAATTTCAGAAATTCAATTATCCTAAATAATTGATATACCGGTATCTCTAATAGGTTTATTATATTTATTTCTATAAATTTGAGCTGAAATCATACCGGTATTCTGTAATTAATTCTAGTAATAGTTATACTTATATATACTATAAGTGTATACCGGTATTCTAATATATTGCAATTAATTACCGGTACTAGGCCAACAGTCTTACTGAATTACTAGACTTGCTTTAACTGTAACTATAGCAGTAGGCATTCAACTGTACAATCAAACATGGCTGACCAAACCCAATCACTGTCAGATAGTTTCTTAGAAAGTGCTAGAACGAGTGTTAGACAGGGTCTTAAAAAGATCTGGGACTCAGCTAAGAGTATAGAACGTCTGAGACCGAAGTCCAAGTCCCCTCCTACTGTAAGCAAGGTCATCCCTAGCCCTACAGTAGTAGTATCAGACCCTAGGCTAATCCACCATAGGTCTATCATAGGCACTCGGGCCCAGGTAAAACGGAACCTAGAGGAAGCTGTCCTATCGCAGCAACATCCTGATCGAGAACCTAGTCCCCAGCGACCAGATAGCTCCAGTAGTTCGGAGACTGTTGAGCGGACGCCCGAACGCGGGGCGAAAATTGCGGATACGGTTTGCGATGAGCGGCCAACCTTTGAAGAATCAACCGACGCCCCTTCTTCCCAAGTGGAAAGCGAAGTGGAAAGCGAAGTGGAAAGCGAATTAACATCTACAGAGAAGCCGCGAACTAGAGATGCAATCGATATCTATCTGTCAGATTATCAGCGATTCATAGGAGACGAGGAGTTGAGAAGACGGCTGAATGGATGCCTAAGGAGGTGAGGTCTCTATAGGGGTGTCCATAACAGGCGGCGGCGGACTCGTGAGGGTCTGGGGGCACGTTAAATCTCAGCTATAGTGCTAGGGAGATACTGAAGGCCCTCGTGTCTAGCGAACCATGAATCAACATGGTGCCGTGGTACCGTCTAGTCGGCCTGTTGCCGTACTGCCAGTCCTGTACACAGTAGGGGTGGTGGCTTAGTGTGATCTGTGGTTTATGTGGTTTATGTGGTAGGTCTATGTTTGGTATGTATGAGTTGACCAGACTCTGTACTGTCTCCAATCGGTTGCCAAAACGTGTTTTTTCCCAGGGTAGCACTATTGGAATGGAGGTGTTGCACGGAATGGACAGGTTCTGATGATTCTGTTGGTACTACTATTGGAATGGAGGTGGCACCCGGAATATCGGCTGCAAGGAGGGGTTGGTGTTGTAGTGTGGTCCGAGTGGATGATACTCTGGAATCTGTGGTTTGTGTGTGTACGTGGTGTACGTGAGTGTATGTATGGCCACTGCGAGTGGGTATGGGAACCCTTACCGGTTGGTTCAGTCGCCGCTGGTTATTAGTAGGACCATATCTTTACTGCGCCCCAGCATACTTAGTGCACACAAAGTTATTTTACCCTGTCGGTAAAATAAAGTACTCTCGACTTTTATTAGTCGATACAATTTTGTCCCCTCTGATTTTGTCACCGATTTTGTCTTCCCCGATTATGTCCTCTGTGTGTGCGTGGTATGCGTCAGATTTTGTGTTTACCGTAGTGTACTTGATTTCGTGAATAGCTGTTGAGTACACGTGTACAGGACGGGTAAGTGGTTACTTGTTCCTAGCTTTCGAGCTAGTCAGTATTGTTTGTGGAACCGACTTCTCCTCAATACTGCCGGCGAGGCGGGTGAAAACGTGTCAATATTCCATGCTGGGTAGCGCAAGCCCACATGGGACAAGACCGTCGGTTTGGCTCAAGGGCGACCTTGATGCTCGATCGCTATCGACTGGTCCACCCGCCGGTTGACTCTCTGAGTTGGCTCAATGTACAGTCAGGCCACAGCAAGTTGACAGTAGCCGACCATCTGGCTACACCGACGAGTTGTGCCGGTGTGATCGGGGGATTGAAAAGTGAACCCGGGAAGCATCGGGCTACCCTCCGGCCCGGTCTGATAAAACATCAGTCGGACTGGCCCCAAGGGTGGTGGGACAGCGTCCGCCTCATGGGTGCGCCTCGGAGTCATCAGAGAGGAGCCCAGAAGGACGCAAGCGTTTCACCTAATAGTGCAGGAGCTAAGCGTGTGTTGGACGACCTCGATGCTCAGATGTTAGCTGAAGATCAAGCTAAGTTTGATGAGGAAAGACGCATCGCTAGAGCCCAGGAAACACAAGTCCAGAAAAAACGAATAGAAGATCGAAAAGCAGTAGCAGCGGCAGCAGCGGAAGCAGAGGCAGATCGAAAAGCAGCTGCAGCGGAAGCAGAGGCAGATCGAAAAGCAGCAGCAGCGGCAGCAGCGGAAGCAGAGGCAGATCGAAAAGCAGCAAAAGCGGTA